>VWZQ01007867.1:512165-532584 GCA_013397015.1 Myiagra hebetior | reverse complement strand
TATATTTTTTTTTTTGTGCGGAATGGGGAATCTTCTGATAAGACTTATTATCACTTTCTCTGAAGGAACATCAAACCAGACCCCTCTTTGAATCTGTCCAAACCCTTTCCTTGAAGGATTGTAAAAGTTACAAAGGTAAATATATAGGAAGCCAACTTTAATGGGAATACTAACTCAAGCACTTGATTCTTTGTTGAGAGAAGCCTCAAAGTTAACAATAAGATGTATCAAAACCAAAAGGCTTACAAACCACTTAACCTATTCCTCTATACATTGTCTTCCTTTATGCTACCTAAGAGTTTATTTCCGTCTCTCTAATTCCTGCCAGCAGCCTGCTTTTCACAGAACCATCTCTGCTCAACCTATGTTTAATTAGGGATTAATTTTCCCTCTAATACATTCTTCTACATGAAAACTTCTGTTTATCAGCACATTCAGTTGATCATAAGGGAATTTTCCCACTTCTTCGATAATATCAAACTCTCCTCTAGTCACTAAGAAAATAGTAAAAGAAGAGCAAATAGTACATGTCAGCTTCTGAACCTTCTGAAAAGGTTTCAGTGCCATGAAGTATTTCCACTTTCAGATGATGGTTCTAATTTATGCTTCCTATTCTTTCTCCATAGACAAATGAAAATATGAGCACCATTTTCAAAATACTCTTAGACATTTTTTGCAGTAGTTCAGTAATGGTTGTCACACTTTTAATTCAGTACCAAATGCTCTAGAACAAGACATACTATATTGATAAACTACAGTGCTTGAATTAGGATATACAGGACAGTGCATATGTGGACATGTCTTTTGTATGGGTGGATTGACACCCTTGCTGAAGTGTTACTGAGCAGACTACTTGGTCTATGCATATTATGATCCTGTTTATGGGTGAAAGCAGTTTTCATTTTGAGGTCTTTACAGCTTTTATTATAACTAAAGGTAGAGCTCTTAATTCAGAAGTCTCTTGAAAGTCTGTCTTAGGTAAATTGTGTCAACATATTTAAAGGGGTGGAAAAATGGCTTTTTGTTATGTGAGCCTGCTATCATTAGAGAAAAGTAGTATTGCCTTAGGTAAAAGTCAGATTTTAGAAAGAAATGAGCAATTCCTTTGAACTTTCTATGGTAATTTGCAATTATGTATAATTAGATTGACCATCAATAGTTTTAAATATGTTAATAGTTTGGATTTTATTCTTGAAAGGACATGAACTTGAACTTTCCCTCCCTACTGCAACTGTAGATTGGAATGAAGGAACATAACTTTTGCTATGCAACAGGTATATAACTTCTTGCTGCCTAAGTCTTTCCTATAGAACTCGGGCAGGAAAGAACAATCTCTTTTCAAAAAACTGCTTTTCCTATATCATGCTTTTATTATGCAATGACAGCAAAAATATCACCTCACTCTCTGAACATGTCACTCTTTGAAGGAAAAAAGCTGTCACTGTGACAAGAAAGTCATTGAGTATCAGTGACAGCAGCTTAGAATAAATATCTGTTTTCTCAACCTTCTTTCTAGACAGCCCAGTATTTCCTTAATCATCAATGAATATATGTAAGGAAGATCTAAAAATTCATTAAGTAATTTCACAGGTTCAGTTCATAACTGGGCAGAAACACCAATTAAGTGTAGTGGTTTTAAGTCAAATTATGCATTACCTCCCTGCTGTCATTTCTGTGAGATAAGCATTAGGAGAAAAGCAAAGCAGGCACAAAACTTAAAGAATATAAAGAAGTTTATTAACATACCTAAAAGAAAGAAAGAAAGAAAGAAAACAATCAGAACAAACTTTTAGAACTCTTTCTCTCCCCCACTTTTCTCCCCTCTCTCAATCAGTGTTACAGTTCTTGAAAAGGGAAAGAAGGGAAAACAGCTATGAAAAAAATATATTGAATAATATTTTTTCTTTTTTTTTTTTTTTTTTCATTTAATGTTATCTGACCAGTCCCAAGACAGGTTATTTAGAGTACTTGACCAAATGAAGTATTGATTAGTAATAGAAATTTTTACTTTGCAGTCAACAGTTAGCTTTTACTATCATTCATCGAAAGATCATACATATGTTCACATTACACCATACCTAGTCGAGTGCAAAAGGACTCCTGTGAGGTCTATTCAGACTAGCCAATTCAAAATAGGCAGGATTAATGCTTCTTGTCAATTACATGCTTCTTCATTTAGAATTCCCCTATGGATCAATGCAGTCACTCTCCTTTTTTTAATATTTGTATCCCATGTCAAGGCTAACTGTAAAACCATCATGGAGATGGCAGAGAACATTTTGTGGTATTGGGTATTAATTAAGCAAATAATTCCAAGCCAGGAAATAAGATTTACAATGTGGAGCCTAAACACCTACAAGGCTCCTTTCACTAAAGATAGCATTGAGAATTGCTTGCTCTTCATAGACAAATATAGAAAAGTGATGTTATTCTTGTGTGGTAGAACATTGCTGACATAAGCAAAACTAGATTAAGTGACTGGAAGTTGAAATGAGAAAAGAAATCAATCTTGAAATGAGGTGTATTTTCCTAGCTGTGATGGTAATTAAACACTGGAAAAACTTCCACAGGAGGCAATAGACTAACCAGTGCCTGCAGTCTTTAAAATTAGCTGAGCTGTCTTTAAATGTATAAAGATTTTCTCAAGCCTCTCTGATAAATGTTATGTATGATATGAACTTGAAAAAAAAGCACTGGAGCTGAGTCTGCAGAGTGCTCATCTCTGTCACTGAAATTTGTGATGTTATAGGGCAGTTCATGTTTTTCTTATTTACATCTGAGGTGATCAAGATAGTAAGTCTTGTCCTTAATGTTTACAGATCTATTCAACAGAATGACTACAAACCAATTTCAAATAATATGTTTTGTGGTTATTTGCCCCTATCCTGTCTTCTCCCTTCAGAGTTGAAACTGACAGTAAAATTTCATAATTTTCAGCTCTGTATTATGAACATCAGATGTAGGTTATATAATGTGACATAGGGGAACAACAGACCTGTTCCCTAGGTAGTACACAGACTCCTCTCTGACCACTGGCTACCCTGTCTTGCACACCAGCTCAAGCACAAACACATATATTTTGGGTTGGAAAGACACTTTTTCTTCAGATGTGAATCAAAAGAGACTTTGAGAAAAAGTGTTCATCTTTTTATGCATGGAGGTATGATTTAACTGGTAGGATAACACAGGCATTAATATCATAATCCAGGTACATTTAACATAATAAAAATTTATTCTCTTTTTATAAGTCTCCAACACTGAAACCAAGATAAAGGTATATTTGTTTCTCATGCTCCCTTCCTGAGACACAAAGTTTACTCGCCTCACAACTGAAAGGATATTCTATTAAGTAAGCACTGTTCTTTTTTAGAATATTTAAGTAAAACTTCATGGAAAGTGGCATAGAAAAATTAAATTGGATTATTTTTGTATCACATTAAACATGGGAAAATGTGGAAAATTTATTATTTTTCAGTTCAGCTCTTAAAAATATGTGTAATCCAACAGATTACATGAACTCATTTATGTGACATTTGCATACATAATAGAAGCTAAGCCTACATATAAATGTTTAGCTGGATAAGAGCCCATTAAAAAAACCTATAAAAATTAAGTATAGATTTAGTGGACTGGCAGAATACTAAAAGAACTTTCAATAATGTTTTGTATCATTTAAGTTTGAATTGTTCCATTTGAAACATCTCCAGAGATCCACAGAATCATAAAAGACACAGCAGTAAGCATACACTGTGACAGGGTTATGTAGGTTAAACTCAGCCTGTTTTGTTCATGTAAAGAAAGATTCTCATAAAACAGGCCTAATTAATCACAAGGATCATGTTTTCTTTGTAAGAGAAGAAAATGACCAAAAGGTTCTCTCCAGATTTTTCCTGGAATAAAAAATAATCTAGGCTGCATAATTCAGGGGAGAAGTGGCTCATTCCTTTGGGAAGAACTCATTCCTTTTGCTTAACTCTGTACTTATATAGGTGTAAAATTGCATAATTGAAGATACTTTATAAATCATGAATAATTAAAAGCAGATGAATAAATAAAAAATTTTAAAAAAAGACAACAGAACCCAAAAAAGAACAAAGGAGAGGAGTAAAGAGGAGTAACTATCTCAGAAAAATAGTTTCTAAAAGATTGCTGTCTGAACAACAGACCCAGTTTGTAAATGCTAACATCTCTGACAAAAGTTCAAAGCAAAAATATTTTAATCAATCTTCCTGCTTTCGGGGACTATAGCAAACATTTTCTCAAATTTGTTTAGAAGATGACTCTGTGTTCATTTTTGGCTGTTAGGCAAAGTATCTTTAAGAGTTCAGAGCACAAATACAATAAGTAGCAACAATAGTCATGAAGGCTCTAAATGTATCATTACTTTTCAAGATTAAAAAAAATTGGAGAAAGTAATAACACAAAAAGCATTGTGGATTCTTTGAACAGGTTATTTTTTAAAGACAATAGGATTGGATACCTGCTATCTTTTCAAGCAAATATTGCCAGCAAAGTTTTTAGTTAAACTGAAACAGGTGTCAGCACAAAAATTAGTGCTACAATAAACATATATTCATAATTGAATATTCTCTAAAATGTTCTTTATATTTCAATTCATTTGATTACTTTAGTCTTCATTGCCTCCAAATGCTCATAAAATTGAATTATACAAGAGTGTGCATTCATAGAAGGCCATATAAATTCATATATGAAAGTACCTCTGCAGGGGAAAAAAATAGGAAAAAAAGAAAGACTTGCAATGTCTAGGGTTAATAGGAATATTCATTCAACTCCAATTACTCCAACTGTTTCCGTTCCCATCCATTCACTGCCTGTCGCAGGTTCCCAGCTTTCCATGTGCCTGAGGAGTGCTCTGTGTGTGTTGCACTGACTCCACAGCTGGCTGTGCTTCCCAAGTGCCCTCTGGGACAGAGGAGGCAGATGATCTGACAATGACCTGCAGGTATAGGAAGCTCCATTTATATGTCCAGTGCAACTTGAAATAGACTTCTTTTTTACTGTCTTTACAGAGTTCTTTGGGATTTTTTCCTTGAACTAGTTTTGAACAGAGGCCTTGGCAGTCAGGGAGAGAGTGCAGCTCTGAGATCTTTCTAACCGAGGGCAGCAACACAGGGAGAGTCGCAGTGCAGTGAAATGGAGGTGGGCAGGTGGGTTGGAGTGAGCTGAACTGCTACCTGCTCCACGGATATTTCTCCCTGCTGCTGTTGCTTTAATGTCCTAAGAAGATATAAGAGATGAGAACTCACTTGTTTTGAATGCCAATGCGTATAAATATTCAGAATCAATATTTTTTCTTTAGAGGCAGACAAATTAGGACTAAATGCTGAGATATACTTTTAGGGAAAGGATCTATATTTGGAGGTATACCTTCTTCTCAAAGGAATAGGTACCTCAAAGAGTGTTCTTATGTAATACAAACTGGTGTTAAAGGATTATCACATACATATCTGAAATATCAGGAAAAAATATTGAAAGCACTGAAATATTGAAAGTTTTTCAGTTGGAAAAGCAGACAAGTGATTCAAAGATTCTTGAACTCTCTACACTTTTTCTTCCAGGATGGAAGTTTTTTTGTGGATAATGAAACACATTTATCACCTAACAGCAGAACATGCCATATATTGAAGTGAGATATGTAAATCACACAGGCCTTTAAAAAAAAAAGCCATTTTTTTTCCCCTGAGAGCAAGGTAATTTGATTCAATTTGTTTCACTAAAATCACAGGAGTGATGAGAGAGGAATTTACTTACTTTAAATTCATTTTAAGTCTTAGGTTTTAACATTTTTTTTCTTGGCAGGGAAAAGGAGAGGAGGTATGATATCTTACTTTGAAAAGCAGATTTTTTTTTTTCCTCATCAATAAACATTTCATTCGATTTCCTTGGTTATGCTGCTACCACATCATCTGCTCAGGTAAATGTTAGGTACTCCAGAAAATTAAGGCTTTTCAGAAAGATAAAAATATCTCACCTAGCACTTTTATCTCACAGAAAATCAGTGTTAGTCATAAGGGTTCAGTCTGAATTTTGTTGATCTTCTCCACTGCATGGACTAATATTTGCATTTTCATTTGCTTTTCCAGAGAGCTTTTTCCTTGAGAATATATTCCTAGTCTGAACACTAGTGTTATATTTCAGAGTAATATGTATAGCAGAACTTTCTTCACAAACAAGTGTCTTCATTTATTTCTTCTGCTTTTCATGCTTTAACGAGACAATGAAAACAAAACAAAATGCCATACATTTATATACTTGAGAATTTTTCCCTCTCATTTTTTTTAATACAAAGTGGATTTTTATAATTGGATACTGAATAGGTCATGCCTCAGTACCTTTTTATTTGTCTGGCAACCTTGATCTCCTTTACTCTGTCAATTGGCAATGATTTATTTTTATTTTATTTTCTTATTTTACTTGCAGTGGACTTCACTGGATACAGTGACTACTGTATCCATTTTTTGTGTCACTTACTGATTGTGAAACTAGGGGAACAATGTATGTGGGCCTGACTCATCTAATTATGGTCTAATTATCTACACTATGCATGTCTACAGTTAAAATGGTCATTTAGATTATGCTTGTTTTAAGTGAAGAGAAACATAGACCATTTGGCCAACCTGGTTTAAAAGTAAGCCCATTGACAGGGTGAACATGCCTCTGTGGACATGACAATAACTTGGCCAGACAGCTTCCAAATAAGCAACATTAAAGAATATTGCCTATGTAACAGAATGCGTATTATTTGTTAGATTTGAGCCTAACTGAGTGTAAATCTAGACAGGAATAAGGAAATCTGAAAAGCAGAAACTAGAGGGACCAGCTCAGGAGATATCTACCTTCTATACATCAAAAGTTAAGTGAAGTGAATTCTATCCTGTATCAGTCAGTTCATGATAGGTGCTCACTTCTTAACTTCCTCACTGCCTGCCATGCCTTCATTGCACTTAGATTATGAGAAGCATTCCTCAGTGTAACTTCTTTACAGATCTGTCACTAGGTTAGCAAGCCTGTTTCTAAATATACTCATGCTCCACCTTGTCAATTGGTCCTTTCCCAACAGCCCTTGTCAGACTCTGTCAGAGTCCCATATTCATAAAAGCCAAAGTCCAGTTTGAGACATGACCTGTGCGGAATGAATTAATCCACAGGATACATTAGTTCCTTCTTTGCCCTGTCATAACAATATTGACATATATCACTAGAGCTGCCACTCTTCAGCCCAAAAGCTAGGAAATCACTCTTGATGCACTTCATGTCTGCCCTGACAGTGCAATTGGTGCATGTCACGGCTAAGCAGCAAGGGGCAACACTTCAAGAGCCAGACAGATCTTGAGTCTTTCTGCAACATCCTAAGTCTAAGCTCCTCACTAGCATCTGATCTCCCAAAACACGTAAGACAGGTTGGTGTCTGGTTTGCTTTGTTCCCAGAGGAGGGTCCCAGTGAGTTTCATCTGGATTTTTCTCTTTATGCAGTCACTTGGTTGAGGTGTTTCTGAGTCTGATGCTTGCTGTGACAGGCCTTGTCGATGACCACCAATTTCTATTGCATTATACAAGTCCTGAAACACAGAGCTATAACTAGAAAAGGATCTTTCATGCTCCTAAAAGTCACAAGTTGCCAGATACCTTTACTTTGGGAGTCTGCATCCTCTGCTATCTTTGGACAAATTATTTTGTGAATCCCTCCTTTCTTATACCACAGGACTCATGCTCCTGCCCTGGCAGACTCTCTGTGAAGACCCTATAAAATTTTTGTTAGTCCTCCCAGTTGGTGTATGATCTGTCCATCTCTTCTTCCAGCTTCCCTTCATGGCAGTTCAGCAGGGTGGTCAGAGCACACTCTCCCTGTGTGAGGCTGCTCAGCACCAGGAGCTCAAGATCTGCAATAACAAACTCCCTCTGGAGCCCTATCTGGGTCAGGTTCTCTGACAGATCAAGGTAGATTCTTGCCCAGAGATTATGCTCTGAATAACTTTGACATGACCTTTACACGGCCCCACACAATCTTGAGCAGAGTCTCTGGACTTCTCTCCACCCCTGTTGAGTTAACTATTGCAGGAGTAACAGTGTGCTTTAGCTGCCTTTGCTCTCCTTTGCACTCTTATAAAAAGATTGTGGCTGCTGGTAGCAACCCCACTGTGCAAAAAAAATTGGTTGTCAGACACTATAGCTCTCTGAAATCCTTTCCTCCAAGGGAAATTGCTACATCTTCTCCAGTAAGATTGCTACTTCTTGTATTTCAAAATAATTGTAACGGAGAATGGTTGCCCCAGCTACAAGCAATATCATAAATTTGAATTAAATGTTTTATACTGAGCAAACCGTCAAGTGATATTCCCTAAGAGAGAATAATAATATTATGGATAATAAGAAACATGATTTATTTTAAAACTCTGATGGTGGGTGATACAGTTTAGTGGTTTAGGGCTTAAAGTGGTACTGCTAAGTTGGCGGTTGGACTTGATAATCTTAAAGGCCTCTTCCAACCCTGGTTCAATGATTCTATGAAAACAAAATGTATCATATTTTGAAACTTCTCTGACTTCTTAGTATCATATTTTTAAGATGCTCTTAGTGACAATTCAATTAAAATATATTTTTGATGTGAATGTAAGATTTTGTTTACTTGTAAATGAAAAAAAAAACAAAAAAAGCCAACCCAAACTCACCTGTGCTTGTAGTTTCTTAATGGCAATGGGTGGATGAAGTGGTTGAAGAGTTTTAGTCATAGTCATTATGTTCTTTATGAGGTTTGTGTCTCTGTGTTTTATTTATATTGTTCCATGTCACTCTTTATTGCATTTGAACTAAAATGATCTTTGACCTGATCACTTAAATGGAACAGATACTTTCATTTTCTGCATGTTTTTGAAGAGATTTTTTGGTTTTAGAGACTATCATTGCAATAAGATATTAGGGTACCCTCTAAAATTGCTGACCAGTCAGAACACAATAAGACTGCTTGATGCCATCTGTTCAATAATATTGCACCCAAAGCCCAAAAGGGTTAACAAGAAATGTGACAAAGCAGATGGCAAGTGGTGGTAGTGATAAGAATGAAGAGGTCTAGGGGGCTTGGGAAATATTTAGAATACCCATGCATTCTTTATGGAAAAAGAAAAAATATTGATAAAGTAGCAAGTCACAGTTGGCACTTCACTTTTCCCAGCTGTAAGGTGTTTTAACAAAACTGTGTTTTGCCACATAGCAAAAATGATGGTCATTTCCTTTTAAAGAGAAAAAAAAAATAATGCTAAATGACATCACCAAATTTTTGCTTGTCTTACTAGGACTTAAAAAAAATTCTGTGAAGTTAATGAATGTACATTCTAATGCATATTAGAAAAAATCCAAAATATAATATGAAGCAATCCGATATTTAAAGAACAGCATAGCTGAACCACATAATAAATTATATCAATTATTATTTAAAGTCAATCACGTGACTTTTAAAAAATTTATTGGTATAATATTTTAGACCAATGTTTTCACCGTTGTTTTGAATTTGTACTTTCATTTTGTTAACAGAGCACATGGTAACTTACACAGAAAGTTCATGGACCTAAAAAGAGAAATGACATAAAATATTTATTATGCAATTTTTTTCAGTCAACTCCAGAAGTTGTCACATCTCACATTGGAGCTTTTCCACTTACTAAAAAATTACTGAATAAATCAAAAGAGATTCCTGGATATGTTTTTCTGTAGGACATACAAGGATGAATTTCTAATATTCAAAAAAGGAAAAAGGAATATCAGCTGAATGTTATAGCACTCTAAAACAATGTGGAAATGGTCTTTTATTCTTTGTCATGACTAAAAGCATTAACGACTCCAAAGAAAAGCACACTTCAAAAGCTATTTACTTGTTTTTGAAGAGAAAAGCTGTTTACCTGCTATTCCTGCTTCACAAATGAAGTAGATTTTAGTAAGTCAGAATATGACACCATTTCATGCTATAGACTTCACTGTAAACAGACCAATATGATTAAAAACTGCACTAAGAACAGTGTAATAAAACAATTTCCTACAAATGTAGGATGCAAAGCTCCACTCCACAAAAGTATTTAGAAGATTATGCCCCACTGAAAAAAATTTAAAAAAATAGCTGTGTCCTTATCTTAACCCACCAGTTTTCTCATCTTTACTCTTCTGATTCTCCATCACACTGCAGGAATTGAGTGAGTGATTCTGTGGTGCCAAGTTACTGACTGCGATTAAACTATGACATTGTGGGAAACAAAGGAAATAAAAACTGTGAAGCCTACAGAAGGCTGAAGAACTAGAGAATGTCAAAAACCTTGTAAGTCAAACTTGACTGAATAATATAGTTTCCAAAAAAGGCTGCCTCTATTGCTCTTTCATTTCAGTTTTCCCACAGTGTAGCAATAACCATCATTCAAGTGCCAAACATAATGTGTCTACTGAAATTATAATGTGGGAATTATGCACAATAGGGATTCACAGCCTATTCTATTATGATGTTATACTGCTTCTATGAACATAAAAGACATTAAATTCAGTTGTAGAGAGAATATATCCACCCAAAATTCCTCGGAGGAATTTACACACTGAGAAAGTCATCATTCTGGAAGAAACACTTTGAACTGAGGAGGTGACAACTGTTGTATGTCCAAGTTTTCCTGGAAAGAAACAGTTTCACCAAAATTCTGGGAAATATGCAATACTCCATGCTATTGTATTAAGCATTAAAACTTTGATCACCTTAATGCCCTTTAATGTTTGTTCTATCAACTGTCAGCTGTTAGGTAATTTACACAAAGCCCCTACATCTTGAATTACTAGACCAGATAAATTCAGAGTATGCATACAAAAATGGTATTTAAATAATCCCATCATACATTAGAATTCCCCCATTAAAATAATGGGCTATCCCTGATCTATGCCAAAAGATGGGGGAAAAGACGGTTTTGTTTTTATTCCTTGTCATATGTACTCTGAATACTATATTTGATTCTACTCAATTATTCTCCAAACAATAGCCCCAACAACTCTCCAAGCAATTACTATCCCCGTAGAAAAGAAGATAAAAAATGTTTGTCTTTGTTTTGGTGGCAGTATAGGAATCATTGCTTAGGGCATCAGGGCGGACATAATGGTAGTGACATAGTGCATCTGGACACAAGGAAGCAATGTTTGGACTTACATTTAAGAACAGCAACCAGACCCAAGCCAATTCAAAGGCCAGGCCTTCTGGTCAGCCTTACAGTGTTAGGGGCTGACGATGATGTGGAGAAAGCAATTAATTTTCCAAATCTATGAAGTTTTGTGTTTATTTTTTCCTGTACTTTTCAAAACATGAATAATTAAAAATTCAAAAAGAAAAGCACAGAAGAATCATGTCTACTTATTCTGGAATAAATATTTTCCCCCACTTATTTAAGTCTTACAACATACTCTGAAAATCTCATCATGGTCACTGCATAAGCCTTACAAACTCTAGATTTCATTCCTTATTCATTTGGAACAAGAGAGATTTTTTTTTTTTATTTTATATAACCATACTTAAAACTTGAGATTTAATCTTTTTATGAATATTTGCTGCCATTTGTACTATAAATGTCAACATTACATTTTATGGCTATTAGAAAAAAGCAAAAAGAAAACACGTAAAAATATGTTCCTACGTAATGACTCTTCTCATTTAATAGCACTAAATGTTAAAGAACATAAGCATTCCTACAAGAACATAAAAATCCTGTAGCTATACCTAATGACAAAGACATATTTTGTCATATATATGCTATTCTTACAGTATTTATGCATATAGGGGTATGTACATATTATATGCAAGTAATGTATGGTAAGCTGTTGTGTATACACAGATGTCAGGACATATAGCATATATGTACAGTATAGTTTTTCTTGTGTCTCTGGTAACTTCATCATGTTTAAAAGCATATTCTAAACACCTAATTTTTAAAAAACTCTTAGTAGTCTGTATAAATATTTATATTCAGACAGCATCAATCTTCCCTTAAAACGAAACACAGGAATAGGTCAAGGATTTTGATTTTCTGTGCTTCCTTACTACTAGATAAAATTCCTAACAGGGGCTGTTCTTGTTTGCTGGAAATGATTCAAATTAAAGATGCTTCTATTTCTAAAAGGAATGTCCCCTAAGAAATGGTCATAATCAAGGTAAAGAGCAGAGTGCAACAGTGAAGGTATTCTCAGAGGGATCATCCTAATTATTTGTAATTACTTGAACAGGCAGCTAGTCAGATGAAACACATAGAAAGTACAGGTACCCCAATAATTTTTTGTTATTTATATAAATCTTGAATTAAATGTATAATTTAAAGATTGGAAAGTATAATTTTAATTTATATTTAGATAGGAAAAATGTCATATATCATATATCACCTAAAATATATATCATATATTACCATAAAAGACATTTAATGAAGCAAAATGACTAGGTAGACTGTGCTTCCATGATGCCAGAAATTATAGAGGAAGCATCTGCCACTATAATTTCCAAAGTTGGAACTGGCTGGGATAACCTTCAAATCCTTGCATTCATTTTGTTATTTCCTACTCTTTCTGTTAGATGCACTGTGTGAGGCATGTAGGCTACAGATTTTACCACCTTTTAAAAGATGAGTTTGAGGAAATTAGAACAAATGCTTCTAATGGAAATTTAAATGCTGTGTTTTTCTTTTCTGTACTGTTATATGCATTTCTGAAAGGAGCAAAATTAATTTAATGTAAGAATATCGTGAATTGTTAACAAGGAATTGATATTAATACTATTGTGCTACCATATGTAAACAAGTTAAGAATATATGTCTGCACTGGATATTTTGATTATGGCAGTGAAATTTATGGCATCAAAACAAGGGATAATCTGTACTTCAGGATGCTTATACTGTATCCACAATAAACAAAAACCTCTTAATTTTCTTCATATTCCTTAGCATATTTTATTTTTTATTCGTCCTCTGTTTTACAAGACAATGAGAATTTGTGGGGATTTTTTGGGACTTCTGATGTCCACCTATGCTTATGACTTACTCGCACAAACATCAAAGACAGGAAGATTATTAATGTCATCATTGCATAATGTTGCAAGCAGAATGAAGTTTTTATACCTGAACAGCATAGGGGGGAAAAACTGCCTTTTATTATCATAGTTGTGCCTTAAAAATATATATATATATTATTCTATTTGCTAAGTAAAAAAAAAAAATAAAAATCAATCCTCAAGACAAGCACATATATAATACATCTGTTTATATGTTATATATACATTTTTAATTAAATCAAAATTATTGCTCAACTAATATTCAATGAAACCATTCACTGTAGGATTCACCAGATTATTCATGATAACCTATTTTACCAACCTCCAGGGCATACTTAAAAATGTGTTTATGCAGGCAATTTTCAAGATGTTCCATAACTATCGAGTTTTGTACTGACATAATTTGTTGACAATCTTTTGTCTACAGTATATTACTTTTGTTTTTGAACTTGACCATTATAAAATAAATACCTTGCACTGAAAAAAAAAAAAAACAAAAACAAAAAAAAACCTTCCAGATTTTTTAAGCTACTGCAAAACCTACTTTTGTTGTTTCACACATTTAATTTATTAATTCAGTTATTGACTGAAGTGTAACCTGTTCACCCAGAGGGTGGTTGGGCACTGGAACAGGCTTTCCAGGGAATAAGTCCCAGTACCCAACCTGTCACAGTTTAGGAAGAGTTTTATAAGTTTGTGGATGAAATTAATAACCATTCATTACTATTCACTACACCATTCAAAAGTCAGAGATTTTGAGTATTTGAATATTTTTCCTATGATTTGTAATTTTGTCATTTATTCTTAGACGTCTTCTAAAAGGTTCTTGATATTATAACTAATATATCATTCTGTTGTACAATAAAACTGGTAAAAATGTAATTTAAAAAAAGAGATACAGTGGCAAAATATGACAATATGAAAACTGAATTACTATTGATGTTCTTCATTTTATTTAGCTATGGATTTCACCTAGTGGGACCAGAATTCTAATATTCATAAGTTATCAAAGTCTGACAGCAAGACATCAAAAATGAGATGAGGATGCTGGTTTTGTCAATATGAGCTTCCCACAGAAAATTTGGGGGTTTTGTCTGTTTTATATTTCATATTTATTTATCTGGTTTCATAGATTATGTGTTGACTTTAGGGCATTTTTACATTTTCTGTGAAGGATCTGAAGTTTTTTAGTGTGTGTATATTCTCAGTAATGATCAGGTATAGAGAGAGTTTGCCTGCACCTTCAGCTATTATGCATAGAGAGAGATTGACTTAAACTTCAGCTTCTTGACAGCTTTAACATTAAATACATACAATCAAGTCTTCAGTCCCTTTCACTCCATATCAGGCACGTCAGTGCAGTGATATGACTACTAAAGGGTCAGCTGTACAGTGAGGCTTTCAGAAGGAAGCTCAGAAATTAAGTGCTCTGTCTGGAAAAATGGACAGTGAAAGCATTCAAGAAACTGATGGACTGAAACTGCTTTGAAAAAAAAATATCACTAAACACAAAGTATTTGTATTTCAGGGCCTAAATGCCTACAGCAGTAAAACATCTTTACTGATACAGTTATTTTAAACTCTCTATAAATATTCAATAAAGTATAAAAATTTTATGTACCAGGGCAGTTAAGGTACTACTAGGTGTATGTAATTTTAGATAGATTTTCCTGTTTATGTAGAGTCTCTACCAGCAAGGTGCATTTTTTAATATGTTTTTTCTATTTCTGATTAGGGCCCACAAGGATGATCAAGTTGAACTCTTAAGTGAATGGCCCATATGGGGATTGAACCCACAACTTTGGTGCTATTAGCAAAGTGCTCAGACCAACTGGGCTAATCTCAGGGTCATTATGTGTAATAAATGAAAAATGTCTGACCAACTTTTGATATTTTACTGCATTTAAAAAAGCTTAACTCAACATTACTCAAATTTTCTCATTTCTTCTAGGCTACCTTTTGTTTACTAATAAGCTCATGATTTTTCTTTAAATATGCAAATAGAATCCCAAAGGAACTTAAAATACTTAGAGAAATAATGAGAGAAAGTAAAAATTATATAGTGTAATATTAATGTACTATATTGATTTTTTTAAAGTCGATTGCTCTCTCTACCTAGCAGAAGATGTGTATCTAATGAATATTCTCAACCAAATTTGTGATCCTCACATGTAAAAAACTGCATCTGTGTAAAATATCCCAACACATTTTCACTTGAACCAAAAATATAGAGCCTCAAGACAGTATCTTCTGACACTCGTTGGGTGTGTTTGAGGGCATCACCTAATGAAGGTCCTCCCACATTAGCTAGCTCAGAATGTGGTTTAACATAGGGTTAGTGATTATTACACATTGCTAAAGACTGGTGACAGACTGGACCTTTAGTACATAATGCCATCAGTCAGCAAATTTCAATCTTAAAATGGCCCCAATCCTTGTATTCCTAAAAAAGAACTTCCAAAATTCCCCCTGCTTTGTTAATCCAGTAGAACACCTGCTACCTTGCAATTAAATAGCATATATTTTGCAATAATTTCCTGTCTTATGTGGTGAGTGCTCAAATAATGATGATGCTGTAAAAAACAAAAAAGAGCTAGATTATTCATTCTTAACATTTTTTTGGAATAAGTAGCAAGACTATTAAAAAAAAACCAAAACAAAAAACAAACAAAAAACCCTATAACAAACCCTTAACAACATGTCAATATAGTAAAAACTTTTTAACTAGATGATCTATTCGATCTACTTACAGTTTTACAAGGCTCTTCTGTTTTCTGCTGAATTCTTTCCTGGATTTCATGCAGAAATAGAAAATAAATAATTTCACTGGTCTAGCAGAACACTGATCCTTGACACAGCATTTTCCATTTGATCATGGTTAGTCTGTATTGTGATTCTTGTATTTTATTAACATGTTGTATTTGTAAAACTCAGTTACTTTCAGTAAACACATTTACTATTACCTTGTAGCATAAAAAGAGATAATATAAATTAATAAAACATAAAAAATGATAGGTTTTGAGAAATTCTTCCAAGTTTTTAATGAAAGCAGAGTCACAGGCAGCAGGAAGAGTATTATGGAGCAAAATGTTCTAAATTTAGAAAGCAGGATGGAATGGGAACCATCTATATTTGCCATCATAAAAAGTTAAAAGCAAATATCATTTAGAATCAGTGTTATGCCTTTTTTTTTCCTAATATATTTTTTAAAGTCTGAAAGTTAGGAGACTATTCAGCAACCTTTAAAGAAAACAAAAAATTCAGTTACTTAGGACCAGTTACAGCTGTGAAAAACTTGAAATATTTGAAGCAGAAGTTAAATTGGTAAAAGGATTACTAATGAATTTTAGTATCAATAAAAATGAAGAAAAGCACACAGGGTAAGAATTCAAATTATTCATATAGCCTACACGTATTTCAATTAACAGCACTAGCCAGGAAAATAACCTTGGAGTTACTGCTGACATCACAGAAGGAACTACTGCTTGTACAAATATCATGAAATGATGAAGTGATGAAGAAGTGAAACATGTAAAGAATACTATGGTGACCTTACTGAAATGGGGCTACAGGTTTAAAATATCTATGACATATTGGACAACTCAGAATTAAAAGATGTTAAAAAAAAAGGATAATGACACTTCCAAAGAGTGGAGGAATCTTTCCAAACAAACATTGAAGGATTATTTTTTAACCTTAAAATATGTCTTAGAAGAATAGGACAAATAATTATAAAAATAAATCAGAAATGAGCTGTATGAACAAGATATATGAGTGAATTTTTTTCTACCTGCCTCAAAGCTCAACAAAAACTAAACAAATTAAATTAAAATTGGAAGTGTTAAACAGCTAAAAAAATATTATCTCATACGCTGTTTAATTAAGTATAAAATAATTTTCTTCAGGAAGGAAAAAAATAAGTAGACTCAAAACAAGGCTGAATATTAGGAGTTCCATAAAAAGGGTCTGAGCTTAAGTTTTAAGAGGGTTTAACTTAACATTTTCCTCGATGCAGTTTAAGAAATCAATAATTTGGATATGTCTTACTCCCCCAAAGATCAGGAAAGAAGGATAAACATAGACACGATTTTTTGATAATGGTTTTGAACTCAAGAGATCATAATTTTCTTCTGACAAACATCACTGAAAATTTATGTACAAGAATATTCACTGTTTTAATTAATAATTTAAAAGTGAAAGTTACTAAATTTCACACTTCAGAGATAAAAATATTATATTCAAATTGGCCATCATAATGAGGCTTAATATAGGATTTAGATTATCCCATATCTTTTCACTGTAGTGTTCTTTTTTCTGAAACTTTTTCTTCTGGCTTCAGTTTGTAGACAGAGTTTTGACTATGTCGTTTCCACATCTTGGCCCAGTATTGAACCAATAAATATCCATAAATAATTCTGTCACAATGCAACTCTGAATGTAAATGACCAACCTATATTCTCTAACTCAGAGTATTCTGGCTACTTTTATGCCTTCTGTTTCTTCACTTTATGCCAGTGTGCTGGAAGACATGAAAAAGCTGCAGACTGCTCTTCTCATACTACAGATTTTATGGATGAAATAAATTGTCAATAAAGCATTTTTTTGCCCCTTACAGTGCAAGACATTGTTTTAGAGTTCTTTCCCCTAGAAACCACCTAAGAAACTGTGTTTTCTTTTAATTGCAGAGTTTTCAGCTTTTACAGGACCCCAACCTTCAATGTAACAAAGCCTTTGGCTTTATCAGGTACAGAACTGTGGAGGAGATGTCAGTGACTCGTGAAACTTTTCCCACCTTTCCACTAGTAGTGACTTCACAGCATGCTCTCTTGGCAAAAACATCAGAAGTGTTAGGTCAGGCACTTCAAAGAGCAGTGTGTTGTCAACAATCTAGCTAGCTAAAGAAGCTACCTTTAAAAGGTTTGACTTTTATCCTGTGAAGCGAAAATTATAAACAAGTGATATCAAAGACTATAATTACAAGTGCTTATCCTGAAATGTCTGATAAAAAATTTCCAGTACATAGCTTTTGCTAAGTTGATTTGATAAATCCAAGTTGTCTTTTACTTTTATGCCTGTTTTCTACCTCAATCTCTGTTGTGTCTTGGTTTTTTGTTTTGTTTTCCCTTTTTGACTCTTGTTCCAGTTACTTCTCTCCTGCTGTCCTACTTTTTAAGTACATGTGCATATGAAAAATAGAATTTGTGTGTTCTCCTTCTTTTTCCAATCCACTTGATACATCTCCTTGTTCTATTAAAGGAAGAGCATACATGGTACCACCTGACGTTTTCTTGATTGCTGTGGGAACTGAGAATAGAATGCAGGCTGGTGGTCTGCTGTCTGCTTGTAATTCTTTTTAAGAAAGCTGACAATATCCATAGGAGATGAAACAGGTGTTGCATAGAACATGAATGGATAATAAAGAGCTGCCTATGATTTAACCTACAAGTACAATATCAGCTCGCAGTGCGTCTATGATTGAAGATGCTTTTTTATTAGATTTTGTCTACTTAGGATTACTCTTGCCAGTGTTTTACACTCTCTCCATAGATATTCAGGATTATTTTGGGTTAGCAACATGCACTGTTCTATGTTATTCAAGATAAAAGGCATGCAAAATAAAGTACCACAATGAAATGAGGCATGCAAATTAAAGTACCATAATGAAATGACAATAATTTTGGCTCTTTGGCTCTCAGTTTTGTGTAAACCCTCTGCTACTTTATCAGAAGGTTGTGGTAATAGAAACACAAGGCTACAAACAATTTACATCATCAGTTTAAGGCCAGAATTAGCTACCAGTTAAATGCCAAACTATGGGCTAAACAGTATAATTTGCCAGTAACTTTATCAAGTGACGCATGGAAAAAAATAACTGTGTCATCTATTACATTACAGAACAAAAACTGGTTGTGAAATTCACTCATCCCTACAACTCAACACTGAATCAAAAAGCAGTGGGTTTCCGTACCTATACCCAAGCCTATAACCGGTTATTTAATCACAGCAAAGACTGCAGAATGAACTCACAGGCTGACCATGTGAGGTGCAGCAGAGATTCAGGGTTGAGATAAAATATGTCACTGACTTCTCTGTGAAATTTTTCCCTATTCCACCCTGCATGCTGTTCCTTCTGTCTATGGTGCACCAGAAAATAGAGGAATAGACAAAGGAAAATATCTGTAAGCATCAGTACTGCTGTTCAGATTAGCACAATGCTCTAAAGATAGCAAGGGTTTGTATTTTTACATAAGAATGAAAACAAATGAAGACCAGATAAGGTTAAAGTCCTTCAATTTAAAATGTATAAAAAATTTCTTCTTTAGCACCGTTGCAAATCTGACATTGTCCATATTTATGGTGTGGATATTACAGTTTTATGTACACATCTGTCACTCTACCTCTGAAATGATATTTTGTTTGAAAACTGAGAAGGAATTTTTTTTTTTAATCTCAAAAAGTTTAGCCCAAAGCAACTCTTCTAAATCCCTCCTTGAGACATACATATAATTTATGAAATAACACTTTTGTATTTCACAGATATATCACTATTAGCAGAGAAGTTGTTTTCAGAAATATTTTAGACTAAAAGTGTAATGGGATTATCTATTATTGAGTCTAATCAATAATAAATGACAAATAATTATACTAGTAAAAAAAGATCAAAGCATTGCTTATTTGGAATTCATGGTAGATATTTTTGGATAATTAAAAAGCTAACCCAATTCTTTGAATTAAAATATACTGTCCAGTTGTGATATTTCCTTGCAGAACAGGGACAGACAAAAACATTAGATTAAGGATATGAGGCAAATAGCAGAAGATTATTTCCTATGCTCCTCATTTTAGATGGAAGCAATGAGGCAATGAGTCACTAGAAAGGGTAAGACCCAGGAAAGCGAGTGTCCCATCAGTAAATTCTTTCCTGCTTAACCAAACATTTGTTTTTCACTAAAGGGTAATTTAATTTTCATTACAAATTTTCATACCAGTAAACTGTCTCACAGTGTTTATTACCTTAGTCTTTGGTTTCATGGTTTATTTAGACACTTCAAATTCGTCTGGATGGAGTACTGAATGTAGGTAAGACTGATAAATCTAATCAGTTATCTTCTCATTATTTTTGTGATATTAATGAATTCTTGTATCACAGTATGTCAGACATAGTTTTTAACATCTTCTTACCATGTCCTAGATACTGAAGGCTTAATATCAACTAATTAGAGGCATAACATAGCAGACATATTATTTATTATATTACTTTTGTTTTATGTATAAGAATCTTGTCATATTTAGAGCTTTGAGCCAACTATTTCAGTGATATGATAAGGGCTGCCCACAGAGTTGTTTTTG
>VWZQ01007867.1:488646-512143 GCA_013397015.1 Myiagra hebetior | reverse complement strand
TTTTTTTTTTTTTTTTTTTTTTTGGCAGGATGGGAATGCTTAGAAATTCCTAAGTTTTACATTAGAAATCTACGTTTTCTACCATCTATAGCATAAAATTTCTTATCTTGATCATTATCAAATAATTAATAATTTCACACAGATAACATTACTAAATTACATAACAGTTCTCAATTAAAATTCTTAATATTTTGGGATTTCTGGAGAACAAAAGGGAAGGATCCTTAAAAGGTTCAGGTACAAAACTAAAGCTTACCTATGCAAAAATATTAAATTTTAAAATCAGTTGTTACTCAACATACTGAATATATTTTAAAGTACATTTGTAAAGTAAGCAATAGAAATGTTAACATGTTTTTAAAATGGCTTTTCCCTAAAGTTTCAGTTTGGGAAATGAGAAAAAAGTAATAAGCTACAGGATGCTTAGGGAAAAAAATTTCTTAAGGTCAGAGATGCTGAAGTCTTGAGTTTTTTGAAGTTTTTTTTTAATTGGTAACATTAACAGTATTTCCATGGGTAATTGAAAGGAATTTATGATAGAATCATAGAATATGCTGAGTTGGAAAGGACCCATCAAGAATATCGAGTCCCAATCCTGGGCCTGCTCAGGACATCCCAAGAGTCACACCATGTGCCCAAGCTCATTGTCCAAACACTCCTTGAACTGTCAGGCTGGTGCTGTGACCACTTCCCTGGGGAGCCTGTTCCAGTGCCCAAACACCTCCGGGTGAAAAACTTTTCCTAATATCCAATTTAAATCTCCCCTCAGCTTGATGCCATTTCCTCAAGTCCTGTCACTGATCATGAGACTGAAGAGATCAGGACCTACCCTTCCTCTTCTCATGAGGATGTTGAAGACCGTGATGAGGTTTCCCTTCAGTCTCCTCCACACTGAACATCTAGACCAAGTGACCTCAGCCACTCCTCCTAAGACTTCCCTTCCAGATCCTTCACCATCCTCTTGGCCCTCCTATGTACGCTCTCTAATAGTTCAATGTCTTAATGACCTGGATTATGATACTTACTCAGAAAAAAAAAAATCAAAGGAATTGATTTAACATGTATTTTCATGTAACTCAGAAATAATGACTGCAAATAGTCACTCAAAATCTCAAATTATGTTCTATCACCAAATTTATATTTCATGGTATAAAACATTCCTCACAAATCACCACAACTCCCCAAGAAAGCTCCAAAAAACAAAACAAAACCAAACAAAGCAAAACAAACAAAAAAAAATCTAATATTGTGGTCTACTGCTAATATAAATATACATTTTTGTTATAGCAATTTCCAGATTGCCACTCAAGAATTCTATTGTAGATATTTGATATCAGGTCTTTTAGGGACAATTATTAAAAATTTTAAGTGGAGTTTTTTTCAGTTCTGTTGAGCTTGCAGTCCTGCAAACTAGTGTATTGTAAAGATTAACTTTAGTTAGGGAGTTTGTTACTTATTTTCCATGACAGCAGTATGTATCAGAGTTGATTACTTGGAACTTTTTAGTAGAAGGACAAAATAAATGTTAAATTAAGTTTCAGTTAATTACATATTTACATTACCCTGACTTTCTCAAATTCTTTATTTCATTAATTTTTTTTTACTGGGTTTATTTAGAAAATATTCAGGGTAAAAACATAGAAATAAATACTCCATTCAGAGTTCTGAAAAGGTCTTGGGAATTAGCAGTTTTTATTGAAGATTTATCATGGTTTTTAATCATTTTTTCAATCTGATTTGTTAGTAAAACTGTTGGAAAATTGTTCATCTGAGTTTCTATTTTCTTAAAAATACACAGTAAAGTAACATATCAGCAATAGCTGAGATATCCATAACTATTGAAATAAAATTCAGTATACATAACATTTAAAATATTTTTAGTTGTAAAATTCAACATAATCAAGTAATGCCCCAACTTAGGGCTCCTGGTACATCTGTCAGTGATTTCTCAATTACAAACACTATGAATATTGCCAGACAAGAGTCATTCTTGTTAAAGAAATATCACACTAATCTTCTTGAAATTATTCGAGAGTGACTTGCAACTCTTGTTCTGGATATAATTGGGTCAGTTATGTGTCAGTAATTTAGTACTGTATTACCATTGCTACTTCGGTATTTGAAAGTCCTAAAATTATCCTTATGCACTCAAAATCTATGGGCAGGCATGGCCATGTCTGTGGCTGAGCTGGAGACTGACACTCCTCCAGCATAGCTTGGGAAGGGGCTCATGGCCCCAGGCAGAACTGAAATGGCCTTTGGCCCTGTAGGTGTGGTTAGAGGCTTCAGGAGAGATTGTTCACGATTTATAAAGTCTCTCAGGACCCTGAGAGTGGTACTTATTTGCAAAGTCATTTAGAACTTCGAACCTTTGTGATTATGTTTGAAAGCTACTATATATAATATCATCAATTTTTAATCAGAATTCTCAATGGGGAGCTTTACTCAAAAGCTGATGGGATGACACAACCTAGGCTTTTGAGATACTTCTTCAATGATTTGTTTCTATTTTGAGGGAAATTATGTGTTTGTGAAAATGTTTGTGTGTGCATGCATGTTTGTGTGTCTAGATCAATCTGTCGTGTTTTAATGCTCTTGCATGCTTCCTATATGACTTTAAAATGTGATATAGACTCATGTATTGATCTAAATTATGTATAAAACCCACGCAGCCTGTTCAAGTGCACCAGCTGCATTCAAACAGAATTAAATCTTGAGCTATGCCACCTAGATGGAAGTATTAGTGCAGTTAAATGTACAGGATTAAATACTGAGCCATGAAGGATGCTAGTTCCTTGAAAAAATTGTAAACAATAATGGCTACTGTTAGGTAGGAANAATTCTCTGGGTTTATATTAGTAAATATAATATATTAAATTAGTAAATATAATATTTTAAATATAATTTTATATTAGTAAATATAGGTTTTATTAATAAAATAAGATTCTAATACCAAAATTCACAAATCAGACTGTTATCTACTGTACTTTCCTAAAGACTACAGTCTATTTAATAAAACTAAATGAAAACATTAACCATTAACTTACAATTAAAACTTGCAAACTGGTCAAGAAATACAAATACACTGACCTAACAGAATTAGTTATTGCTGAGAAGTGTATAGTAGTGATAAAATCAAACCCAAATCTTTCCTGATCTGACACTACCAATGTGTTGAGTAGAGCAGGTGCANAAGCAAAACAAACAAAAAAAAATCTAATATTGTGGTCTACTGCTAATATAAATATACATTTTTGTTATAGCAATTTCCAGATTGCCACTCAAGAATTCTATTGTAGATATTTGATATCAGGTCTTTTAGGGACAATTATTAAAAATTTTAAGTGGAGTTTTTTTCAGTTCTGTTGAGCTTGCAGTCCTGCAAACTAGTGTATTGTAAAGATTAACTTTAGTTAGGGAGTTTGTTACTTATTTTCCATGACAGCAGTATGTATCAGAGTTGATTACTTGGAACTTTTTAGTAGAAGGACAAAATAAATGTTAAATTAAGTTTCAGTTAATTACATATTTACATTACCCTGACTTTCTCAAATTCTTTATTTCATTAATTTTTTTTTACTGGGTTTATTTAGAAAATATTCAGGGTAAAAACATAGAAATAAATACTCCATTCAGAGTTCTGAAAAGGTCTTGGGAATTAGCAGTTTTTATTGAAGATTTATCATGGTTTTTAATCATTTTTTCAATCTGATTTGTTAGTAAAACTGTTGGAAAATTGTTCATCTGAGTTTCTATTTTCTTAAAAATACACAGTAAAGTAACATATCAGCAATAGCTGAGATATCCATAACTATTGAAATAAAATTCAGTATACATAACATTTAAAATATTTTTAGTTGTAAAATTCAACATAATCAAGTAATGCCCCAACTTAGGGCTCCTGGTACATCTGTCAGTGATTTCTCAATTACAAACACTATGAATATTGCCAGACAAGAGTCATTCTTGTTAAAGAAATATCACACTAATCTTCTTGAAATTATTCGAGAGTGACTTGCAACTCTTGTTCTGGATATAATTGGGTCAGTTATGTGTCAGTAATTTAGTACTGTATTACCATTGCTACTTCGGTATTTGAAAGTCCTAAAATTATCCTTATGCACTCAAAATCTATGGGCAGGCATGGCCATGTCTGTGGCTGAGCTGGAGACTGACACTCCTCCAGCATAGCTTGGGAAGGGGCTCATGGCCCCAGGCAGAACTGAAATGGCCTTTGGCCCTGTAGGTGTGGTTAGAGGCTTCAGGAGAGATTGTTCACGATTTATAAAGTCTCTCAGGACCCTGAGAGTGGTACTTATTTGCAAAGTCATTTAGAACTTCGAACCTTTGTGATTATGTTTGAAAGCTACTATATATAATATCATCAATTTTTAATCAGAATTCTCAATGGGGAGCTTTACTCAAAAGCTGATGGGATGACACAACCTAGGCTTTTGAGATACTTCTTCAATGATTTGTTTCTATTTTGAGGGAAATTATGTGTTTGTGAAAATGTTTGTGTGTGCATGCATGTTTGTGTGTCTAGATCAATCTGTCGTGTTTTAATGCTCTTGCATGCTTCCTATATGACTTTAAAATGTGATATAGACTCATGTATTGATCTAAATTATGTATAAAACCCACGCAGCCTGTTCAAGTGCACCAGCTGCATTCAAACAGAATTAAATCTTGAGCTATGCCACCTAGATGGAAGTATTAGTGCAGTTAAATGTACAGGATTAAATACTGAGCCATGAAGGATGCTAGTTCCTTGAAAAAATTGTAAACAATAATGGCTACTGTTAGGTAGGAACTGAAAATATATATTGGATGGTCTCCCCAATAAAATTATAATTCTCGAAAGAACTACAGACTGAATAAATAGCTCTTTGATAAGAACGTTTACAGAGATAATATCTATAAGNAATTCTCTGGGTTTATATTAGTAAATATAATATATTAAATTAGTAAATATAATATTTTAAATATAATTTTATATTAGTAAATATAGGTTTTATTAATAAAATAAGATTCTAATACCAAAATTCACAAATCAGACTGTTATCTACTGTACTTTCCTAAAGACTACAGTCTATTTAATAAAACTAAATGAAAACATTAACCATTAACTTACAATTAAAACTTGCAAACTGGTCAAGAAATACAAATACAGTGACCTAACAGAATTAGTTATTGCTGAGAAGTGTATAGTAGTGATAAAATCAAACCCAAATCTTTCCTGATCTGACACTACCAATGTGTTGAGTAGAGCAGGTGCATTTTTTTTCACTTCAGCAGATTTTCATCACAAACTGAATGTTACAAAACAAAAAAAAATCTTTTGGCAATATAATAGTGGTGATAGATTTCTTTAAAGGCAAATTCTAAAAGACATGAGAGAAATTTTATTTTATTTTTCTTTTCTTCTGAATATTATGTTTACATTCTATTGTATGGTACTTTATGGCACCCAACCCAAATAAAACTAAAACACACTTTTTTCAGAGCTTACAGGCTCTCAGGCAGAGTGTAGTTGCTTCATTGGGTGAAATTTTCTTGCTTCTGCAAGCAGCTCCTCCCTTTCTGTGACAGTTTCTGTGATTGTGTGAGGTGCACAATTCTCTGCATGTGTTGTATTCAGATTTGAGACATTTCAGCCAATGTCACTTTTAGTATTTGAGTTTTTAAGTGACAGGCACTGCAGTGCTGTGACACTGAAGTACTTTGCAGATGAAGATACTAGATATTTAGGAGTAAGTCAATAGAAGAGCGAGCGAAGCAGTCAGACAGAAATACAAATGAATTATGCCTGGTGTTAGCTAGTCTAAATTAGGAATTATTATTAATACATGTTCAAACTGCTTCTCCAATATCTAAGAATGGTACTCAAAGGAGATAATTTGGTGAGCATAAGGGTTTACTAAAATCTTACCAAAAAATGCAGCTTGCCTCTCAGTTATTCTAATTAAATGTTTTATCACTGGAAATATTATAGAAGTAGGTATTCAAAAGTTTTGTTCATGGCATTCATACATAAGATTTATGTAATTCCCTGTGATGCATATGAGGAGTTTTACTAGTAACAGTTTTGCAGATAATTTTAGTTAATAATACCGCTGAATACTATGAAAAAGTTATAATTATTTTAAAATATTATTTAACTGAATCTTCAAGCTTTTCCTTCAACTAACATGTAACATGTTTCTACATATTTTAAAAGAAAATATTCTAAGAAATGGATGAGTTCTTCTACTGTCCTCTGTTTCACTGTGGAAAAATTTACTAGTGAAATCTACTTTTTCATAGAGTAGAAGAGTGGTTTTCTCCTTGCTTTCCTCATAAAGGGATGAATTATCTTTCATTCAAAATTCATAATCTCCTCAAAAGCAATATATTTTCTTAACTATTACACAGAAATGAGATAGTTAGCCAGTTAGTCACTAGGTCGATTGGCAAAATTGCTGTTTTGCTCCTAGCAGATGCCTCTCAATCTCTACTCATCTAAATTGCCAGAGATATGGAAGTATAAGTGGATCTCTAACTCACAGATGTGAGTGAAAAATGCTTGTTTTGCTATGCTAGAAAACTATATATCATGAACATCATTTTTATATGCTGATAATGTCAAAGCAGAATCCCTGGTGTGACAGAAACTGTGCTCTAGTGACAGCTGTGCAACAAGCAGTAATTGAACATATTTAAAAATCCATCCCATGTACGGAACAGATTTCAGTGTCTGCTTTGTTTAAGGTCCACTGAGTTGTGAAATGGTTGCTTCATTCACACAGATGTTAATATCTCCAGGCTCTTCTTTGTTGTTCCTCATTTGCATATTTGCAGTAAGTTTGCTGCTCATGAAGTCAGACACAGCTACTTGTCACTACTCTCTGTTAGAACAATGCATCTTGAAGACAAAATACAAAAAAACTGTAATTACACCTCATTAAGATTTAAGGAGAAAAATAATAAGAAACATACCAATAGGTGTTCAGTCACCAGTGCTTCATTACTTTCTTTACTGTTTAAATACCTGTCTCTGATGAATATAAATTACTTAGGGAAAACAATATACTTTTGAATCAGTTTAAGAGCCTCTCTTTGTCTGTTCATCTATGAACACATTCTGAAGTAATGATCCAACAAGATATTGGNTTTTTACTGGGTTTATTTAGAAAATATTCAGGGTAAAAACATAGAAATAAATACTCCATTCAGAGTTCTGAAAAGGTCTTGGGAATTAGCAGTTTTTATTGAAGATTTATCATGGTTTTTAATCATTTTTTCAATCTGATTTGTTAGTAAAACTGTTGGAAAATTGTTCATCTGAGTTTCTATTTTCTTAAAAATACACAGTAAAGTAACATATCAGCAATAGCTGAGATATCCATAACTATTGAAATAAAATTCAGTATACATAACATTTAAAATATTTTTAGTTGTAAAATTCAACATAATCAAGTAATGCCCCAACTTAGGGCTCCTGGTACATCTGTCAGTGATTTCTCAATTACAAACACTATGAATATTGCCAGACAAGAGTCATTCTTGTTAAAGAAATATCACACTAATCTTCTTGAAATTATTCGAGAGTGACTTGCAACTCTTGTTCTGGATATAATTGGGTCAGTTATGTGTCAGTAATTTAGTACTGTATTACCATTGCTACTTCGGTATTTGAAAGTCCTAAAATTATCCTTATGCACTCAAAATCTATGGGCAGGCATGGCCATGTCTGTGGCTGAGCTGGAGACTGACACTCCTCCAGCATAGCTTGGGAAGGGGCTCATGGCCCCAGGCAGAACTGAAATGGCCTTTGGCCCTGTAGGTGTGGTTAGAGGCTTCAGGAGAGATTGTTCACGATTTATAAAGTCTCTCAGGACCCTGAGAGTGGTACTTATTTGCAAAGTCATTTAGAACTTCGAACCTTTGTGATTATGTTTGAAAGCTACTATATATAATATCATCAATTTTTAATCAGAATTCTCAATGGGGAGCTTTACTCAAAAGCTGATGGGATGACACAACCTAGGCTTTTGAGATACTTCTTCAATGATTTGTTTCTATTTTGAGGGAAATTATGTGTTTGTGAAAATGTTTGTGTGTGCATGCATGTTTGTGTGTCTAGATCAATCTGTCGTGTTTTAATGCTCTTGCATGCTTCCTATATGACTTTAAAATGTGATATAGACTCATGTATTGATCTAAATTATGTATAAAACCCACGCAGCCTGTTCAAGTGCACCAGCTGCATTCAAACAGAATTAAATCTTGAGCTATGCCACCTAGATGGAAGTATTAGTGCAGTTAAATGTACAGGATTAAATACTGAGCCATGAAGGATGCTAGTTCCTTGAAAAAATTGTAAACAATAATGGCTACTGTTAGGTAGGAACTGAAAATATATATTGGATGGTCTCCCCAATAAAATTATAATTCTCGAAAGAACTACAGACTGAATAAATAGCTCTTTGATAAGAACGTTTACAGAGATAATATCTATAAGACATACCAAAATTTGATTGACTGTTAATGAATACACACATGATTTAAAAGGAAAAAATGAACAGTTTTGGAATTTTAAACATTAGTCTACACACTATGATAATCCCTAGTTGTATCATGTATGATAGCTGTACACTGATTCACTTAAATTGAAAGTATTTACAAATTCAATACAGATTCATCTTCAAGCTGACAATCTGCAACATGAGATAAATAATTTTAGTCTTCCATTCTCTTCTGTTTGTCCAACATATAATTTAAGTAATAAATAAATGAAGACTGCAATCTATTACCCACAATCTTCTTGAAGCAGNTCAGCCAATGTCACTTTTAGTATTTGAGTTTTTAAGTGACAGGCACTGCAGTGCTGTGACACTGAAGTACTTTGCAGATGAAGATACTAGATATTTAGGAGTAAGTCAATAGAAGAGCGAGCGAAGCAGTCAGACAGAAATACAAATGAATTATGCCTGGTGTTAGCTAGTCTAAATTAGGAATTATTATTAATACATGTTCAAACTGCTTCTCCAATATCTAAGAATGGTACTCAAAGGAGATAATTTGGTGAGCATAAGGGTTTACTAAAATCTTACCAAAAAATGCAGCTTGCCTCTCAGTTATTCTAATTAAATGTTTTATCACTGGAAATATTATAGAAGTAGGTATTCAAAAGTTTTGTTCATGGCATTCATACATAAGATTTATGTAATTCCCTGTGATGCATATGAGGAGTTTTACTAGTAACAGTTTTGCAGATAATTTTAGTTAATAATACCGCTGAATACTATGAAAAAGTTATAATTATTTTAAAATATTATTTAACTGAATCTTCAAGCTTTTCCTTCAACTAACATGTAACATGTTTCTACATATTTTAAAAGAAAATATTCTAAGAAATGGATGAGTTCTTCTACTGTCCTCTGTTTCACTGTGGAAAAATTTACTAGTGAAATCTACTTTTTCATAGAGTAGAAGAGTGGTTTTCTCCTTGCTTTCCTCATAAAGGGATGAATTATCTTTCATTCAAAATTCATAATCTCCTCAAAAGCAATATATTTTCTTAACTATTACACAGAAATGAGATAGTTAGCCAGTTAGTCACTAGGTCGATTGGCAAAATTGCTGTTTTGCTCCTAGCAGATGCCTCTCAATCTCTACTCATCTAAATTGCCAGAGATATGGAAGTATAAGTGGATCTCTAACTCACAGATGTGAGTGAAAAATGCTTGTTTTGCTATGCTAGAAAACTATATATCATGAACATCATTTTTATATGCTGATAATGTCAAAGCAGAATCCCTGGTGTGACAGAAACTGTGCTCTAGTGACAGCTGTGCAACAAGCAGTAATTGAACATATTTAAAAATCCATCCCATGTACGGAACAGATTTCAGTGTCTGCTTTGTTTAAGGTCCACTGAGTTGTGAAATGGTTGCTTCATTCACACAGATGTTAATATCTCCAGGCTCTTCTTTGTTGTTCCTCATTTGCATATTTGCAGTAAGTTTGCTGCTCATGAAGTCAGACACAGCTACTTGTCACTACTCTCTGTTAGAACAATGCATCTTGAAGACAAAATACAAAAAAACTGTAATTACACCTCATTAAGATTTAAGGAGAAAAATAATAAGAAACATACCAATAGGTGTTCAGTCACCAGTGCTTCATTACTTTCTTTACTGTTTAAATACCTGTCTCTGATGAATATAAATTACTTAGGGAAAACAATATACTTTTGAATCAGTTTAAGAGCCTCTCTTTGTCTGTTCATCTATGAACACATTCTGAAGTAATGATCCAACAAGATATTGGAGTTTTATATGATTATTAAATGTTACACTTGATCGTTCCATGGCAAAAATTGCAGTTTCATTTCTTTTTATCCATTCTTTGTGAATCCCAACATGATTCTGAATATTTAAAAAAAAAAAGTGAACAAAAGGCACCGATATATTAATTAGTAAGTAAGAAAAATACCAAAAATGCGTCTGTTGACTGGCTAAAAATTACAGGCAGCAAATTCTAATATCAATGACCATTCATCTCTGAAGTACATTATATATCAATTAATGCTTTATCATTGCCAGCAGGTCAAGGCAGGTGATCTACTCAGCTCTTGTGAGACCTTACCTGTAGTGCTGTGTTGAGTCCTAGGCTCTTTAGTACATGGAAAAAATGGAGATCCTGGAGCAAGTCCAGGTTAGTGCTACAAAAGATGATTAAGGGACAGAAACACCTCTCTTACGAGGAAAGGCTGAAGGAGTTGTATCTGTTTAGCCTCAAGAAAAGATAACTAGGAGGAGACCTCATCAATATATATAAGTATCTGAAAGGAGGGTGCCAAGAGGATGGATCCAGACTCATCTTGGTAGTGATGAGCAATAGAACAAGAGGCAACAGGCAGAAACACAGGAAGTTCCACCTGAACATGAAGAAGAACCTGAACTTCTTCACTGAGAGAGTGACTGAGCACTGGAACAGGTTACCCAGAGAGATTGTGGATTCATCTTTCCTGGAGATACTCAAAATCATCTGGACACAATCTTGAGCAATGTGCTCTTGGGAAAACTGCTTGAGAACAGAGGCTGCACTAGGTAATTTCCAGTGGTCCCTTCCAACCTCACCTACTCTGAGATTCTGATTCGGTAATCAAGATGTGAAAATGCCTCATGTTTAGGTGTTTAGAGGGAAAAAAGAATAATTTTCCTTTACAGAGCATAACACAAAAACAATCAGATCATGATGACCTTGTCACATTTATTATCATTTGGAAATATCAAAAAATGCAATGCATGTCACAGTTCTAACAATGATGTAACAGCTAAAACTAAGATTTCAGTTTCAGGGAGTTGTTATTCTTGTTTATATTCTGGTTTATAAACCACTGTTATTGTAACAGTTTCTCTTCAATTTTTGAAAATTCTTCATGTTATAAAAACCTTTAATATAAAATTATTGTACTTATATCTTACAGGTTTTCAGCAAATTTATATTTATTTTGGCAGGTTACCAATGGACTAGAAATGCTATATTCTAGCGTGATGAGTTGACCCTGTCTTCCAGCCACTCATCCAGTTACTGTCTCACTCTTCCACTTCAAATGGACAGGGGAGAAAGTAAGATGAAAAAGTCTGTGGGTTAAAATAAAGACAGGGAGATCAGTTATCAGTCATCATCAAAGAAAAAATAAACTCAATTTGAGGATGATTAATTTAATTTATTGCCAAGTTGATTTGAAGAGTGAACAACAAAGATAAAAACAAAACATCTCATTCCCTTCTTTCTCCTCCCATTCCCTTTCTCTCCAGTCTCAATATCACTTCATTCCAGACTCCTCTACCCCCTTCTTATCTCAAAGAGGTGCAGGTAATGGGGACAGTGATCAATCCATAAGAATTTGTCTCTGCCATGCTTTTCTCCTCACATTTTTCCTCTCATCTACTGTGAGTCCTTCCCACAGAGTACAGTTCTTCGGGAAATGTTCATATCTTCTGATGTGGGTGGTTCATGGTCCTCACAGAGGCCACCCCTGCAGCATCCCTCTGCCAACACTTTGTCACTTGCATCCAATAAATAAAACCTGCAAATTAATTTTACCTATATTGCATATTCCAAAATTACTTTCTCACGGGCATTTACTTTAAAACTTATTCCACCTACAAATGGAAATATATGAAGTAGAATGAACCTAGTATTCTGCTACTTACAGCTGAAGACTGAGATAACATCCTACTTGGTTAAAAGTATTATTGCCTTCAGTGAAAAGTTGGGGCACTGACTATAATGAAATGGATAAGGTTAATTGCCAATTACATGGTAATAGCTTAAAGGGTTTTCTGTTAAAAACTATGTTTTAATAACCTGAGAAAATTATGTTTGTTGAAGTTATTTTGCTCACAGCATTGATGACAGCTGTGCCCAGCTTTCTAAGAGTAAGGAAATTACAATTTGCACCACTGAAGATTCTAAATGTTTTTTGCTTTCTAGGATGCTTTGGATTTTTGTGGGGTTTTTGAGGGTTGTGCTTTTTTTTTTTTTTTTTTTTTTTTTTTTCTTTTGTTTGTGTTTTTTTTTTTTTTTTTTGACCGCTAGGTTGAGTTTTGGATTTCTTGTTTTGTCTCTTAGCAAGAGAGGCTTGGGAGATCTGACTGTTATAAAATGGAATCTGAACTTACATGTTTTTTCACTTTATTCTAAAATCCCATGAGGTACACTTTAATTCTGGTATATTTTTACCAGAGAGTTTACAAGTTAGAGCAAATAACAGTTAGCAACATAGATACATGGGGATTATGTAAACTACTGTGGTGACAGCCAGCACTAAGCATGTTAGTAAGAGCTGTTAAATGAGAATACAACTAGCAAAATCACCTAATGACACACCAACTAATGGGCGTTAATGGGACCATAGCTAGTATGATCAAAAAGGTGTCCATTAAGCAGGGGTGTCTACTGGCAAAAAAAAAATATATATCATCAAGATGGGCAGTAATTCATGTGAAACATCACAATCCAAATTACCTTCAACAGAGAAGGGCTGGATAAACCTGAAAATTCAGCATTCTTTTAATAAACAAAAATCTGTTATCAGATGATGGGGCAGAGCAAGTCATTTTATCAGTCACTTAACTAGAGGTTAAGGATGCAGACGTTATCACTCCTATGAGATGAATGTCTGTTTTGGGATTTTTTTTTGAGAACTATTAATATTACTGAATTATTGATATTACTGAATGGAGTTCAGATGCAGTTTAAGATACCAGAATTAAAGGGTCTACACCCTATATGTGTAAGCAGAAGCTAAGAGCTCCTTAATGGTTTAAAATCTCTAAAGACATAGGCTTTGCTTTATTTAAGCAGGCATCTATTGTATCACTCATTAACAGCATTTAGTACTTTTTGAGGTGTTTTGCAACCATCTTGCTGATACTTGGGTCATGAGTCTCCTCTGCCCTATTTACCTTCTTTGTGTGGCTGTTGCCAGTCGGCCAGAACATTTCACGTAGTTTTAGGTACCCGTGTTTATTTTCTAGTTGATACATTCAATGAAGCCAGGAGGATGAATTTGACCCCTCCTGAAGCAGATCTTTAGTGCCTCAGATCTGAGACTTCTGAAGGAAGCTGACGGCTGTGACACAGAATCCACACATATTCATGTACTAGATAGGTACCTGGATGCCAGCTGGGTTAACCTGTGGTGTCTCAAATGACACAAAATATCTGTTTTAGTCTAAAACTGAATGTAATCTCATGTCCATTCTCTATAATAGGAATTAAGACATCTAGGTGACAGAACCTTCATGTAGGTATCTAGATTTAAGTGACTTATTATCAAACACACTCCTGTTGAAGAGGGTAGATTGCTTTGCTTTGCCACAGTTGCCTAATTCCTTTTCAACCATCAAAGGTTATGTAGCCTAGCAGCCAAACAACACTCCAGGTAGGGTATGGGTCGTTTGCAAGCTTCCTTTGCTATAGCAACTTCCCCATACAGAATTCTTAAATACCTGTGATATGTAAACAGCACTGGTTCTTGTCTTCTCTGGTTTAAGTAATTAAATCAAGCCTATATTTTTTGCCTCCCCTATATTTTTTCCCCCCTATATTAATTGTGTATTTAAATAGCTAAATTTACTTAATTTCAGTTTTCCAGGGAGAAATGTGGAATCATATTTTGTTGTACATTTTTATAGTAGAGCTCTTGATTTTTATCCAAGCCCCATTGCTGTTAAAACTTTAACAGCCACAAAAAATGGATAATGTAGAGAAAAAAAGCTCCTAACATCTTACAATTATTAGTGATTATCAATAATTCTATAATTATATCAACATTTCTCATTAAAAAAAGGCAGAAAAAATAATTGAAAATTATTCTTCATTTAATTTCCTTCACAAGGAAATACAGACAAGGGAGACTGAAGAGAATGGAGTTTGTCAGAAAATTGCACAGCCAATCCAGAAAAGTATAGAAAAGAGGGTAAATTTAGATTAGGTTCTTTAAACCAGGAAACATTAGCTTTGTCAAGTTTCAAGTCTTTTTTCTCTGATTAATAAAAATGTGCTTTTATATCTTGTACTCAGGTGCACTGAAGAACATTCCATTTTCCATCTAGTGAGCAAAATTTACTTGGCTATTACATTCTAGGTCCCTCATGTTTTGTACCCTTGTTACCAATGTGATTCAAAAGGCCTAGACAGGCTTGTTTTCCAAGCCATCTTCAATTAGCTTTGCATTTTACTGGCCTGATTTATGGCTTCATTATGCATTAAACACTTGCAGGTGAAAGATGCGTGTGGCTTTTCTCCACTATCACCACTGCATTATTTTTAGATTTGTGGGGGCTTTTTTTGTTTAGGTTTCAGGTTTTTTATTGGTGTTTTTTTTTGGTTTGTTGATAGGTTGGTTTGATTTATTTGGGGTTGGGGGAGGGTTGTTGTTTTTTGGTTGTTTTTTTTTTTTGAGGGGTTCATTTTAATCTATAGTTTTAATTTTGTGTTTCCTGATGATACTCGGTCTAAAAGATCAGGATCAGTTTTACAGAAGGATATACAGGGGAAGCCAAAATGTAGTATCATTTGGTATTATGAACATTCCCTAACCAATTTGGATTTACTTGTCTTTTTAACAGCCAATCACAATTTATCAGATTGATTCATTGCCCTCATCCTTCACTGACTCTCCATGATGGCATCCACATCATCCAATATATTTTTCTGATTGCTTAAGTTCACATCACTTTAAACTGCCAACATTTTTTTTTTTTTCTTTCCTGCTGGAATGCATGTGAAGCCACTGGAGACAACATGCTTCTTAAAGAACTGCAAGAAATAAAGTTGCAGCAAAGTTGTTTGCTTCAGTTAAACTATTGACAGAGTTTAAAATAAAATCAATTGAGCAAATCAGAAAGTGTTATTAACCACACCAAGTCCAAATCTGGGTAACTCCCTCTCTTTGCAAAAAAACTAATGTGAATTAAAAAGATGAAAGGTCCAATTCTTCTTCTAATTAAATCACAGTATTGGAAATAATATCCCTTTTGGTTTTTTGAGACTTATGTAAGTAAGTCTAATCGCAAGTTGTATAGTATTAAAAACAGAAGATACCTCTTTAGTATGTACAAAATATAAACAAAATTGCAAAACTAAAGGTTTGATAAAGTACATAAATATATTACAAAAGAGAGCATTTACATTTTAAACTACAATAGAATTTTCAAATAGGGAAGAATGTTTTCTTGAAGTAGCTGCCAGACTCTTAAAGTTGGAGAATGTTATGCAAATAATTGGCTGTAAAATTATTACTTTTTTATATTTTCATGTAGGGATAACAGTTAGGCCAAGTCATTACAATGTCACCTGCAATAAGACTCCCCAGTGAAAATAACAGACATTCTCAGGAGCCTATTTCCATTACTCCTGCTTCCATAAGGCTTCACTGAGACCAACAAAAACATGGATAATAATTGGCTAGTACATGTCTGAATTATATCTTATTAGTATTTACATCACTCATTTCAAGACATAAATGAATCAGTCACCGCCTCCTGCTTTTTCCACCATTGTTTATCACTATAAACTACATAAAAATGTAATATTATTATAGGTAGTAGAAAATGGTACACGTTACAAAAACAGATCCATCTCAATTTTCTTCTTTTTTTTTTTAATGACTTTGTTTTGTTTTGTTATGTGTTTGTTATGAGTGCTTCAGGTGGAACCTATTTAATTAAGTTTTCTGTAAGTTACTCAGCCTTCTTTGAACACTGCAAAGACATAGATATATCTCAAGTGATATTTATCCCATCTTGAAAAGAAATCTTAGAAAGTTTTGAAAAAAGATCAATCTTTTGATAGGAATTCTTAACTTAGATTAAGTTACGAAAAGTATCTTATTTTCAGGTAGCTAAAATCCTAGTCTTCACTCTTTAATTCTAACTCTTTGGAAATCAAGGGCAAATTTCTTCAAGAGGAAACCAGCTAGCACACACAGCCCACTCTTCAGTCTTTAAAAATTTAAGGAAGTGTATCAAGTAGAAGTTATCTGGCTAATTTAATTTACTATTTTCTTTTTTTTTTTGTATTCTTTAATTCTTCTGAAGCAAATATATAAGCAATGATTTGTCTGTCTACTGTTCCTCAGTTATAACCAATCTCAATTAGCAAACCATTTTATTATAATTTGCTCTATTGAAGCATTCAGTTTCTTTTTCTTATTTTTAATGTTTGAGAGCCATTTTGAGTTATTTCAGTCACACTTCTATCATGTATTTTTTGCACCACTAGATGCTAGAGGTTCTAATGGCTGTACATGATTAAGATCCATCAGCGGTGGATGGAGTAATTGCTCCACTTTTTCCCCTGCACAATATTACTGCTGAGAGCTGCCTATTCTTTCTGTGGTCCACTGACAACTGTTAAAATTTATGATGCAAAATAAACTGTGCCCTCTAGAAAACACCAGCTAGTGGAAGTGGTGGTTTTGTTTGTTTTTTTCCTGTTTTTGCTCTTGTTGTTCAGTTGCTTTTATTACTTAACATTATTATTCATCTATTAAAAAAAATTCCCAAATTTAAACAAATGAATAATTTTCCTTTATACAAGTTTCAAATCACTTCAAGGTTTATAATAGGCAGGTCAATCAAAGTATGCTTAAATTGCTAATGGCATATTGAAGGAAGGAAACATTAAGTGGGTTGGTGCAAGATGTGTGATGCTTTATCTTGCCTGTCTTCAAGCATGTACAAACAAGATCTTCAATGAACGTATTCTGCTAGATTTGTTTTATCATTCATGGACAGAATAGTCTCCTCCATAGGGTAACTTACTTATGTGTATGATATCAATCTTAAAAGGAGATTAACTGCCTCTGGAAATGCCTATTTCCTTTCAGGGATCATAAAGAGAGCTTAGATGGCTAGATTATCCTGAACACTTGCTTTTAGCTAGAAGAAATTAGATTAAGTGAATCCAGAACATAACATTTGACTGTAGTACAAAACCATGACTGGTGATATTTTAATACTACTTTAATGAGAATGATTATAAACTCGAGAATTTTAATAAAATGTGGAATAAATACAAATTAAATTCAGGCATTATGCTTTCATCTGTCCATATGAAGCTGTTATATGCTATTTGAGATGTGATATGATATCAGAGACGTTTTTGGAGTCTGACAAATTAGACACAGGATTTAGAGGAAACCTGTGCATGTCTGAACTGGCAGCTAGAGACCACCTAAAATATAATAACACATTTCCAATGGAAGTAGTACTACTGCTGTTTGTACAATTGAAAACAGACACTAACAAGCCCTAGATTCCAATACACAGTAAAACAAGCAAGCACTGTGACTTATCTAAGGACCCTACCAATAAAAAAAACTGAAGAACTGCAATTATAAATGTAGTCTAGCACACTCCAGTCAAGGCTATCATTATCTGGAATCCCTCAAGCCCCCCATTAGGTGCCAAGAAGTTGGCATTGGGTGGACCCTGTGGACACACACAGCTGCTCACTCAGTCCTCTCAACCATAGGACAGGTAGATAACTGAAGGAAGATTAAAATACAGAGATTATTGTATTGGTTTGAATTGTATTTGAGATCACAAGTCAGGATTAAAATTTAATAGGAAAAAAAATTAAAAATAAGTGAAATAATACAAGGAAAAAGCACTGACAAAGTCAGATACAACCTGACATCCTGGTAGGGTGGTGGTAGCAGGCCAAATGAAGTAGCTCAGTTGAAGCAGTGATCCTATGGAAGGCCTGGTCTCCAGCTGAAGGTCCAGTGGTAGCTCTCAGCCTCTGGGAACCCAGTAGACAGAGCTAACTCAGGCAGTTCCAAGGCCAGGTTATATCCAGGTGGGAATGCTTGGCTCCTCCCTCCTGGGTGGAGCATCTCCCAATAGGATGAGGTAAGTCCATGCGTCATGCAGTGGTTTCTTGCTGGCCCATTGTCTGTTATCAGGGGTGGGTCATAGCAGGAGATAACAGCTAATGGCCCACAGCTGGTGGTAATAGAATACATCTGTATTGTAACCTAGGACAATTATGTTAATAGTAGTTTGACAGGAGAAGCAAAAGGTGCACACACAAACAAGTAATAGATAAAATAATTTATTCAGTTCTTCCCATTGGCAGGCAGGTGTTTAATGACTCCTTAGAAAGCCTGGCATGAGCATGTGTAATAGTTTCTTAGGCAGACAAGTGCCATAACCACTGATGTCCCTCTCTCCTCCTCCTTTCCTTGAACTTTTATTGCTGAGTACAACATCATATGATATGGAATATTTCTGGGGTAAAATTAGGTCAGGTGACTCAGCAGTGCCCCTCCCACCTTCTTGCCCATCCCCAGACTACTCACTGTGTGGGAAAAAAGAAGACAGCTTGACACTGTGCAAGGATTTTTCAGTAACAAGAAACATTGGCAAGAAGATCATCCAATTTAACTCCACTTCTAAAACAGAGTCAGCTGAAGCATGTTGCCCAGGACTGCACCCTATTGGGCACGGGTGGAGATTCCACAGCCTATTTGCACAGCCTATACAGTTTGACTACTTTCACAGTAAAAAAAGTATTCTCTCATGTTCAGATGGAATTATTTCTTGTGTTTTCTGACTGTCAGCTCTTCCCCTAGTAGTGAACACTACTAAGAAGACCCTGTCTCCTTTTTCATTCCCTCTCATCCAGTTTTTAAACACACTGATAAAATCCCTGCTGAGCCTTCTCTTTTCTAGAGCAGAGTCGAAGTTCTCTCAGCCTCTGTTTGTCCTAACACATCATCTAGGTGGTAATGTCAATGAAGATGTAAAATAATATCCAGTGACAGTGCTTTATAATCAGCTGCCCTTTCAGGTCAAAAGGTACATACTCCAATTTTCAGCTTTCAGGTCTGTACTCTACCACTTTGGCTATGTATATTCAATTTTTATCTTGTTGGTGTGTTTAGGAGGAAGGAAGCTGAGGAAAATGGTGTGGAATGATTTGCTGAAAGTCTAGTTAAACAAAATCTACCATTCTTCTGATGTGGACAGAAAAATGTTGCTTTGTTGTAGAAGGTGATTGAGTTAGTCAGGCATGATTTGCCTTTGGTAAATCTGTGCTGGCTTTTCCCAAGTGCCTCCTTCATTTGGCTTGTAGTAGTTTATAAGAGGAGTTATTCCGTTACTTTGTGGTTTTGAAGTAATTGGGGTTTTTGTTCTGGTTTTTTCTGCTTGCTTCAGTCCCTGGCAAACGTAAATTTAATGGGCTAAGAATATGTTTAAATTGAAGTTATTTTAGCTTAATAAATTCTATAGCAATAATTCTTATTATTTTTCATATGTTTTTATTGTATTTTTTCATCAGCCAATCCATTTGCATAAATATATGATTATTAATTTCAAAATCATCCATTCATTCATGTATACTGACCTTTTAATTGTTACCGTTCATCTCAAAATAGGTTTTATTAAGACCAAAGGGTAAGTTTAAAATCCACCAATGTGGTGTACTAAAGAATTCACACTGGTTCAATTTTGTTAATTAAAGGGATTTAATTTTATTCTGTGAATTCAAAAATATAATATATATGATTAATTTGCTTTTTCAACAATTCTAAATCATTCGATTAGCTCCTGTATAATTGCTATGCCCAAGGAATCTTAAGAAAAAATAAAAATTATTAATCTTTAGAGAATCAATTTCTGATAAGAAAGAAGCCTGCTTCAGGATTGCTTTACTGTCCCTAAAGTAAAACTGTTCATCTAAGTAGAGGCAGCATTCAGAATCTTACTCATCCCTTAGAACACTAAGGCTATTAATTTCTGAATACTGCGAGCCATATAATCAATGAAAGATAAAATATTTCAGCCCAGTCATAGAAAGAATGCAATGCATGATTACAGATGTTGCACAGGGAAGAAATGAGAAAATATATATATATCATATATCTTAATTATTGGTTTTTACACATAAACAGGTGGAAAAAAAAAGATATTCTAAGTTTCTCAGCTCTCCATAATTTTGGAAAGAATATGAATAGGAAAAAGGTATTTACTTTAATATTGGTACAAATTTCTGTAATTTAACATTTAGACAAGTGTGTTTTACATCTAACAGTCTACTTTCTGGATGTTAATTCACTGTCATATCAAATTCTTTAATGTGTTAAAATTTAGAAATTTTACTGTGCTATGCTATTAACACTTATTTGATAGAAGCTAGAGAGTAACTCATGAGAAATAATTTTGTCAAATTTTAGAAGCTTAGGCTTTATCTTCTTGCTAAACTCTTGCTCTGTTTTCCCAAATCAGAAAGTATTCTCCCTGCACACTCTTTAGGCAAATATGAGTACTTAAAAAATATTATTTAACACTTCCCTCAAAAAAGTTAGCATAACCTCCTTCAAAATCTACCTATATTTATCTGTCAGGAAACACTGAGAGCAGAGATGTGTTGTAAGTCCTATACTTTTATGGTCTTTAGTCCTCAATATTACAGCCAGAACCAAATGCTGTTTGAGAGCTCAGGATCAGAAACAGAAAATCTCTTGGGTAGCTATCTGTGCTTGTTTTTCTAACAAAAACAAACAAACAAACAAACAAAAAACCCCCCAAAAACTTATATTTTCTTATTATTTTATTTCTTGTAAAATGTATTGATGAACAATAAATGTGGGAATGACAAGTTTCTATGTATTATGACATTTGACGTGAGCCTGGTGAGCCTGAAGAGAAGCAAAATCAAGACCCTGAATTTTGTAAGAGTGAACTTTCATTTGTTTAAGAGCTGGTGAAGGAGAGCCCCTGGGTAACTGTCTTTAAGGACAGAGGGGCTGGCCAAGGCTGGCAGCTACTTAAGGTCACTTTTCTTAGAGCGTAAGAGCTCTCTATCCTGGTGTGTAGGCAATCAAGTAAGGCAGGCTGGAAACTGGCATTGCTGAGCAAGAATCTCCTCCTCAATCTGAGGAGTAAGCGAGAAAAGCTTGGTCAGGGGAGGCAGGGGTAGGCGATCTGGGGACATCACCAACAGCTGTGCAGGTGGCATGAAGTTAAGCAGTGCAGTTGAAATGGACAACCTTGAGAACTGGGCCCGTGAGGACCTCATGAGGTTCAACAAGTCCCAGTGCAGTGCAAGGTGCTTTTCTTTTTTGTCCTTCTACTACTCAGATTTGAGCAGATATCCCTGCTGCAGCACCTGGGGAACTCTATCTGGATGGGACAGGCATACCCTGAAGGAAGCTGCTGCCTGAGGAGAGGAGTCCATGCAGGAGCTGGTTTACTAACAGGACCTGTGGCCCATGGGGGACGCACACTGGAAAAATCTGTTCCTGAGGGTTCATGAAGAGCTGCAATCTTTGGGAAGAACCCAAGCTGGAGAAGTCCAGGAAATACTTATGGCAAAGACTTCAGATTTTCTGTTGAACACTTTAATCATCACAGATAAGCATATTCTCCCACTCTGCCCAAACCAGCTTGAACCTTCTCAGAAAGAATAAATTTAATTTTGTTCTCACACATCGTCTTTGAATGCTTGTACCAGTGTGCTATTGAAAAAGAGGCATAAAATATGTATATTCACTTTTGCTGTTCTTCAAAGGAGACAGGAGAATTTGTGCAGAAATGTGAAGTAGGACAATGAATATATGTAGCTTCTTTCATTTTTTTTCATTTATTGGGAAGCAAAATGAGACCCTATTTCTCATTGGAAGTATGTGGAAGGAATATAATTCTTCTTGTATGTATATAGATAGAATACACAATTAAATGCAAATGCAACGTCCAGACTGGATGTAAACAACAAAAGAAATCTGTACAGATTCATCCCTGTGAATGCAAGGAATATTTCTGAGACAAAAAAAAAAAAAAATCTGATGGAAACTCTTCAACCACTTTTAGTTTTTTAGAGTCTTAGATCTAATACTGCAGAAAAAAAAAAAATTAAAATAAAGTAAGCCCCAGTAATTTTAAGCCCCAGCAAGTTAAAGTTATAAAATTACAATAGAGGGAGGAAATTTATTTGAAAAAATTATAAGAACAGAAATAGTATTCTGCCTGATAATATCCAATACACTGAATAATATTATGACACAGAAATGTACGCACTATGATTATTTGTCTCTACAGATGATGGTCTTTGTTCCAAGCAAGAAACTTTTTTATAGATTTTTAACCTTTGAAATATATCTCTTTTTGCCACCGCTTTTTCTTATTATTAATGGATTGCATCATAAATTTATGAAGAGGATAAAGAGGACACTTATTTTCTTTCTTTACAAAGCGTATACTTAAATGACACAGAGACTAGATTCTAAATACTATCAATTTCCAGATTTCAGTGTGCTCTTTTTGCTCTATTCTATATGCCATCCAGTCAAATCTAATAATGGTTTATTAACAATAATTTTTAAAGATTTCAGGAAGGATTAATTACAGGAGCACTCAGTACTCAAATCATCACCAAGTTATAAAATTAAGATATTATTTGGACTTCTGTCTGATTTTTAATGCCTTCTGCTCCGTTTTTCCATTTAATCTTAACCAAGGTATCTGAAGAAGACACCTAGCAAGAACATGCCTAAACTTAATTTTGATTTGATGATAGATGTGTATTGTATGCAATCTTTAAATTCCTATTTGTTGACCATGGTAAGAAAACAGACAAGCCAGGCAGATGTCATTAAACACTGGGAATCAGTAAACACTGCAAAAAGTGAGAAAAAAACCACAGAAACAACCACATTTATCACTTCTATTTCCACTTTAGGGGACTCATAATTTGCATTTCAGTGGTTTCTATCCAATTAGTGAGATTTATTAATATTTTCTTGGGATACTTGCTGTTTATTTGGAGGATAAGAACAGATATGCATTTTGGACTTCAAATCTACAGCTTTTGGAACTAAAAAGTAAAATCCTTAGTTAAAAATTGCTTGCTCAGATCCATGTTTTGTTGGTTTTCTTCTTTGGGTTTTTTTCTGCATTTGCTTGGGTTTGGGTTTTGCTGGCTTTTG
>VWZQ01007867.1:455311-488630 GCA_013397015.1 Myiagra hebetior | reverse complement strand
TTTGGGTTTGGTTTTTGTTGGTTTTGGGGGTTTTTTTTTTTTTTTTTTTTTTTTTGATTGTTTTTTGGATTTTGGGGTTTCTTTGGTGGGGGAAAGGGGGTGAACTTTTCCTGCTGTTTGGGCTTGGGGTCCCTTTGTGTTTATTTTCCAAACAAGTCACATTCATGTGAGTGTTACAATAGCAGCATATTCAGTAGACCAATGCATACCAACAAAGCCATTAATTTTTTGATGGATTGCAGTGTTGACTGCATGAATACACAGTGATATTTTATAGGCTTTCCATACACTGTAAAACGTATAAGATTTTCAGATAATAGATGTTGCATATTGCTTTTCCTAAGGGATTTTTTTATTCTGTTAGCCACTATTCACTTTGCTTGCTTTTCATGAGAGGGTTTTTTGGTTGCTGGCTGGGAAGTCACAGTATGTGTAAATAGGAGCAAGGGACTATGTACACCAGAGATTTAAAAGTGTGCTTCCTCTTATCAGGTACATTGTCCTTTGAGAGTGCATTTTAGCCTTAATTTTTAAATTATTATCTGTGAACTAAGAGGAATTTGATGTCTGCCTGAATAAACATTGAAAGATATATGTAGGACAAAAATAGTGCATTTGTAGATGTATCTTTTGTGTGTATGTGTTATCATACATGCAAGTATATGCACTTTGAACAGACTCCCAGCACATAAAAGGCAGGGACTATAGCACACATTTTTGACATCCATCTATGTTCACTAAGGATGCTAAATGCTAAAATTGAGCTGGACCACAATTCTATTACTGATAGAGATAATACCACACAACACAAATTCAGGGAATTTACATAAAGAACAGACTTTAGCCTTGCAGACTCACAAACTTGCATGAGTGCAGAAATATACTCTGACATATGATGGAAAGTTTATTGTTCATAAACAACTATACACCATTTCAGCATCAGTTTAAAAATAAAGACCGTATTCTTTTTTCAATGGTTTTTAAACTTCAGGAACAAACAAATATAAAAGTCATGTAAATAATTCATAAGGTAATTAAACTCCAGTATTACGTAGAGGTTTTGAAAAGGCAGGTTTTGCCAGTAGTTCATAAAAGCAATTTGTCATTAAGAATAATAATAAAAAAGGATAAGGAAAAAGACAGTAAAATAATTTGATAATATATATAGTTTGACAGAAATATTGGAAATGTGTATTCACAAGCATGTACTGAGCTCACTAAGGTAAACACTGAAATATGATAACAGGATTTAATGATTTAGGACTGTGCTGTCATTCAGTGAGACCTGGACAAGATAGAATGGGGTGGAGAGGAACTGTCTGAAGTTCAACAAAAGCAAAAGCAGTGTCCTGCACCTGGGGAAGAATAACCCTGCACCAGGAGAGGATGGGAGCTGATCTGCTGGAAAGCAGCTCTGTAGACAGGAACCTGGGCGTCCTGGTGGAAAACAAACTTTTCGTGAGCTAGCAATGTGTCCTTGTCACCAAGAAGGCTGATGATCTCCTGGGCTGCATTAGGAAGAACACTTCTAGCAGGTAAAGGGTGCTGATTCTTCCCCTCTACTTGGCCCTGGTGACACCACATCTGGAGTGCTGTGTCCAGTCCTGGGCTCTTCAGTACAAGAGAGATGTGGATCTACTGGAGATGGTTTTATGAAGGGAAACAAAGACTAGGGGACTAGATGATCTCTCTTATGAGAGATCCTGCATATGAGAAAAGATTTCTTTACTCTGAGTGTGATTGAGCACTGGCACAGGCTGACCAGAGAGGTTCTGGAGTGTCCTTCTCTGAAGATACTTAAAATCATGTCAGGACATGGTTTGATGCAACCTGGTCTAGGTGAACTTGCTTTAGTAGAGGGATTAGACTAGATATTCTCCAGAGGTTCCTTTCAAACCTCCATTGCATGATTCTATGATTTGAAACACAGACTACCCAGTTTCATGACTAGCAATAGTCAGCCACACATACTAAAACACGAGTGATCATTTTTGAAGCTTTGTGGCAGAGCTTAGTTTCTGAATTGTTTAGAAAAGTTCTTCCTCTGTAGCATAACAGTATAGAATTGGTCAGATGCATTATGGGACTTGGGGAGTTCTTTTTGAAATATCAGGATGTTGTACTTCATGGAGCTTCATTGAATCAATGGCACACCATAATGCTTGAGAAAATAAATGGTGTATATTAGAATATTTCCATATATACAGAACTGTGGCAAAATGTTCTCCCAGCTGCAAATACAGACAAGCAAGCTCCTTTAAATTCACAGCCTCACTATGCCAGCTGATTCATGATGAAGGCTGAACATAAAGGAGACGTTAACATTGTGCAACTGAGCTGATGAGAAATTTAATTTCAGGTATTGTGCCACATGAAAAAAAAGACATATATAAGACACCAAAAAAGCAACATGTTATATAAGAAATTATATTAATGTAATTTGATTGTAAATATATAATATACTTAAATGTTTTCTCTTCTATATTTTTAATTTCCCACATTTTAAGAAACTAATAATAAAATGTTTTCATGAGAAAGGATTTTATCAATGGTAAAATTTGTGTCAAATGTCCTCAAATACATTTAAAAATATTGATTCATGTAAGTGCAACTGGTGGAATAGTAGTAAATAAAAAAGTAATAAAAATAATGTTTAAGAAATTTGTATTTTTAAGATTTTTTTAATTCTGATATGGTTTTCATTTTGAAGCTTGCACATCTTAAGCAGTTAAAATACTTAAATAATAAATTTTTTTAAGATCAAACAAAGAATTTCAGATGAAGCTAAACATGATATTTGGGTTTTTTTTTTAACTTAAAAAATTAGGAGGAATTATGAAAAATTTCCGAGTAAAATCATCAATTTTTAATATCTAATTTTTAATTTTGCTTTAAAACAAAAACATCTAATAGCTAATATTTGAATTCAGAATGAAACTTTATTATTGCCTTTTTAATTAGATGGTAGGTGGGAAAGTTATAAGGATGTAGGAGAAAGAAATCCTTTCATAAATATGTAGCTAATGATGAGGACTTCAATTTTGTCCAATAAATAGTGAGTCTCAAGGTTACATGGAAGATTGTTCAAGTGCAAGCGCTGGCATTTGTGGTGACTGAAGTGTGCTCTGAGGTGTACCATTCTCACACCATACTTTGACCTGGACGTGATGAAGGCATAAATCACTGTGGCAGGATAGCAGACACCTGGCCTAGAAAAGGGGTGCGTGGAGTTGGGAACAGCCAAGAATAGTGTGCTTAGAAATCATAGTCATTAGAGGGTGAGGTGCACTAGAGGTGTGAGCCAATTCTCTCTAGCCTTGTGTAAAATGGGTTGTGAGCTAGACTTTATTCTTGGCACACTTTTTTTGCCATTCCTTTTGAACTAGCTAACAGAGTTAATGATTCTGAAGTTTGATGATAAAGAAAAGATTTTTTTTTCCTCTACATATGCAGTCTAGGACGCAATTTAACTATAATAATTGATGGAATAGCTTCTGAAACTGTGTATTGACAAATACACTCAATTTCAAGATGAGAATATTTCAGCATGTGGACTCTAACGACTTTAACCAGAATTTTTCTCTCTGTTGCCTCAGTAGGAGAACTAAAAAGGGGAAGGGAAAGGCAGGTATCAAGTTTGAAAAGAAATATATCTGCTAACACAGAAATTTTCAATGAAACTACAAGACTCAGTTTTACTCAGCTGTGCAGAAGGAATAATTTGACAGAAGGAAAAATGAGTTCCAATATTTTTCTATGTCTCATTGCAACTCTAGCTCCTCTTACATGCACAGTGAGTAAATGTTTCTTTCTGTCTGTCTGGAATTGTAAGAAAGACTGGACCATGAATTTTGATGTTCTATAGCCATCATCTAAACATATAATAAACATTTAAACTGTTAAACATTATATAATAAACATTTAAAATTTGTAGAGTTCTTAAGGGGCTCTTGAATATAAAGACAAGACAGGAACAAAAATTAAATATGTTCAGGAAAGTTTATTAATGACTATTCATTTTATGAGTGATTTCAAGTTTTTGGGGTCCAAAATATTCCATTTCTTGAAGGAGAGAACAAGGACATACTATTTATCTATGTTTAAATTCATGGAAATAAGACCTAACATATTTTGTATAAATCATGGTAAACTGGCAGGGTGAAAATCACAGAGAGTATTTTTCAGATCATTCTGCTTCAGACTGATCATTAAGCTGACACATATTTCATTTCAGGTTTGTATTTTTAAATACTTACAACAGCTGTGTGCTAGAGATTTATAGATTCTAATTTTCACTATATTGTGAATAACGAGCATTGAATATTTAATATTTTTGTATATCATTTTCTGTCATACTTTATAAGGGTAAAAAAGAGAGAAATACAGACTGTCTTTTTCATTTTCAGTCTTTATTTCCATCAAGTTCTTCTCAAAAAGTTGATGAGCATTCAAGAAATGATGGGTGTTTAGAAAAAAAATAGCACAACCAAATAAACATTGAAAGTCTGTTGCTGTTTTTCAATAAAAATGAAATTAACTTTTCAGTAGAAGTTATCCTATTTTGAAATGCATTTATTAATCACTAACATAATAAATTAATTAAAATGAGGTAATACATTGGCATACATGATGACAAATAAGATATATTTTGAAATTTTTCTAAATAATTACTATGATAAAAACATGGTAAAAACCCCCAATAAAAAAAATCACACAAAACCAAAAAAGAAACAAGGAAAAAATTGGGATGAAAAAATAAACCAGCATAGATCCTAGTATTTNGGGTGGAGAAAAAAAGTAGTTAAAAACAAAAACAAACAAAAAACCAACATAATTTTTAATCATTATGTTTTCTGTGTTCAGTAGTAAAGCCCAGACCATCCTTTTCCCTAAAGAAAATCAGAACATAAATAGGTAAAACAAGTGAAATAAGAGAGTTTTCTAGTTTATGTGTGTGATGCTTATTAGGTAGAATAACATGCCTAATAAGTGCATATATATAAACGTGGTGAGTGTACACACTTCTTGGGAGCTTTAAACAAACCAGCTATATGTGTGAATATTATTTCAGTAATTTATTTCAGAATGGCATGGCAGCTTTATTTAGAAGAGTATTTCAGTAACAAACTTGCCCATCTTCTTATTTTATTGATTATGAAGGTAAAGTTAAAATGTTACTGAATCACAGCTACATCAGAGTTTGAAATTTGAATTGGTCGGAAGATTGTCACGTAGTAGCTAGGATTTGTGAAAAACAGGAAAAGAAGCTGTCTTTTATTTCTGTTGAAAATTTGTCCTAGTAGGAAATAAGAAGTGGAATCTTTAAAAGTAAAGTGTGCACTGTTCTACTAAAAAAGGATAGGCAATAAAATTTGGTTCCTCCAGTATCATGCAATGAAACAATACTACACACAAAATAGTGTTATTCTAAAAGAAATTCTTTTGAGGATACATATTCAGAGATAGAAGAAAACATATTTCAGTAGCACCTGAAACAGGATTAAGACTATTTCCATTAAGCAGTATTCAGAGGCATATTAATAATCTCCTAGCCAATACCTTCCAATCTAAGTAAATTGCATAAGAAAACTAGGCAGGACAGGGAATTGAAGTACGGGGAGAAGGCATGTGCAGGCATTTCCTAGGATGCCCAGGAAATAACTGCCTATTTATAGCAGTCATCTCGACTTCTACTATAGTAGAAAGGAACCCTCATTGCAAAGTAGATTAATTGGACCCATAGTGTGTTTTCTCCTAATTAATGAAATAAAGGAACATAAAATGATGCTCAGATGCTTCACATGTCGAAGATGGGATGGATCCTTTACCATCTATGACATTATTTGTTGGACAATACCATTTCTAATAATGATGAATCACAGGACATAAAAGAAAAATAATGTATAGATACTGATAGACAAACCAAATTTTGTAAGTCCTAATTTTGTTTGCAGCAACAGAGAAATTAATATCTTGTGTTTTCTTGATGTAGGTAAACCAAGACCTGAGTCTTGAACTGAATTTCCTTTTCTTTTAATCATCACTGTTAAGTGGTTTCAAACATATTTTTACAGCAGTCCATTTCCAACTATATAAAAGTCCTGACTCAAAATGACTTAATGAAGCAATCTGAAGATTCCGATGGCACTTACCTCTGCAGACACACATCATGAAGTTTTTGTTCACACTTTTTATTTGATCATTCCTTGAAAATGATTCAAAAATTTAAGATAGACATATCTATTGATTTTCTTTTGCTGTTCTTGTCATGATGCTATTATGGATCGAGTCACCAATTCAGACATATTATAAATGCCAGTGAACATTTCTGAGATGTTGTGACAGAGGGGTGTTAAAAATCAGGAAGGCACAGCAACAGGAATACAGTCAAAAGAATAAATGTTTTATTTCCTACATTCAATATAATTTGCTGTTCATGTTCACATCCTCATATTACAGAAGATATGGAGAGATTACTTTTCATTGCTAAAAATGTCTTATTTTGCCACTAAGAAGTTGTATAGAGCTCAGTATGTTTCTAACTAAAAAGTCAAAGTTAACTCCTGTCTTTGAAAAATATTTTGAAGCATCTGCCAAAACTTCAGTTTTCTCTTGAAAAGGTATCTTCATTATCACATTAGTTTTTCCAATAATTTTCATGTTTCAAAATTACTCAAAAACTTGAAGGAATTGGTTTTTTCATCATAATAAATAGAATCTTCCTACTTTGATATTTCTATTCTAAACACAATTGCGATTTTGATCATGCAGATTAAATCCTATGACAAGGCTATTCCTTCGTTAACTTTTCCATTGCAGTCTAAAATGGCAATTAATTAATGAATATTTATGTATATATAGGTATGGCCACTGTCCAAAAGTCTTATAGCACTAAATAAAATAGTGACTGATGATTTGGTAAATTTAAAAATGTTGATAATATTTGTTTCCATTTTAATCACATTCCATGAAAGCATAAGTAAGTCTCATTCTGCTGGTTGTGTGACTAAATATTATTTCAAGATGTAATCAAAATATCACAAATTATTTTCCTTAGAACAGGTTAATATCCTAGATTAAAAATTTTGAATTTATCTTTCACATGAATTTCAGTGGTATTTTAAGCATCAAATGTGAACTAATAATATACATACTTCTCTGGATTTTATTCTTTATAAAGCACTTTAACAATTCAACGTTCCAAATCTTCTCGTGAAAATTCAGTGGGATTTAAGCTTTAGGGAGATATCAGAAGAGCAGTTGCTGTAACCATAATTTAAATTCCCAACTGTGTGGAATTCACAGCACTGAATAAGGCACTAAAGATGTCATTCTGTCTCACAGACTTCACTTTCTGTCCTATGGCAAGAAGAGTCGTAGTCCTTTAGTTTCCATATTTTATACTCTTTAAAATATTCTGGAGTGAAACCTATTGTCCTTAAACATATACACTTCCATCATAAAGCCTTCTTTATTAAGAGAAAAGCATTATAAGCTCCTACTTAGTTTTACTCAGAAACCTAGACAAACCATAACACAGTCAGCTGCTCCTGATGGATAGGACAGGGAATCATTAGACTTTTATCTCAAGATGTGCTACAACACACTGGTTACCAAGAAATCTTGGGAGGCACTAAGAAAAATTAAAATGGGTTTTGTTTCTGACTTTTTTTCCCTTTTTATTAGAGGTATAATGATTTTCCTTTGTCAATGGGGATTAAAATCATCAAAGTGTTCCTCGGGCTTCAGACAACTCCTTTACAATAAACAGAAATGAATAATAGAGAAAAATACGTGTGAATCTATTTTCCACTAAGCACCTTCTTCCCAGGGATACAGTCAGATTACTACTAAATTTTAAGCATTCAGAACTGAAAGCAGAATTAAGAAAACTGATCTGCCATTGATTCCGCATGGATAAGTGCCCACTTATCTCTGTGGATGACATGTGGGTTACAAAATCCACCACTGGGCCCTGTATTTATCCTATCTAGCTATAAAAGTTACCCTGAGCATCTTCTGTAGCCTGTGGAGAAAGTCAGAAATGCATATAGGATCATTCAGCCCACCTACAACCTTAACAGTATTTCATGTGTCTATTTTGCATGGTTGATTATAAAACAGATTAAAGGGCACATGAAAGGGACTGCTGACTCTTGAATTGATTAGAGGCAAATGTATGAAAAAAACACCAAACTTTTTCTTGAACAGAATGGGACAGTTGTATGGAACTAGGAATTCTTCCTCATCTTCATAACAATTGTAAGTAAGAATGATGGTTTTAAGGCAAATAACACCTTCTGGGCACAACACAAGCCAATAGTTCGTGTACCAAAATGGTATGGACATATAGTTAAGTCTTAAATTTATATGGACTTTGCTTGACTACTTCATGGCTCATATCTGAACATATTTGGNATTTTTAATATCTAATTTTTAATTTTGCTTTAAAACAAAAACATCTAATAGCTAATATTTGAATTCAGAATGAAACTTTATTATTGCCTTTTTAATTAGATGGTAGGTGGGAAAGTTATAAGGATGTAGGAGAAAGAAATCCTTTCATAAATATGTAGCTAATGATGAGGACTTCAATTTTGTCCAATAAATAGTGAGTCTCAAGGTTACATGGAAGATTGTTCAAGTGCAAGCGCTGGCATTTGTGGTGACTGAAGTGTGCTCTGAGGTGTACCATTCTCACACCATACTTTGACCTGGACGTGATGAAGGCATAAATCACTGTGGCAGGATAGCAGACACCTGGCCTAGAAAAGGGGTGCGTGGAGTTGGGAACAGCCAAGAATAGTGTGCTTAGAAATCATAGTCATTAGAGGGTGAGGTGCACTAGAGGTGTGAGCCAATTCTCTCTAGCCTTGTGTAAAATGGGTTGTGAGCTAGACTTTATTCTTGGCACACTTTTTTTGCCATTCCTTTTGAACTAGCTAACAGAGTTAATGATTCTGAAGTTTGATGATAAAGAAAAGATTTTTTTTTCCTCTACATATGCAGTCTAGGACGCAATTTAACTATAATAATTGATGGAATAGCTTCTGAAACTGTGTATTGACAAATACACTCAATTTCAAGATGAGAATATTTCAGCATGTGGACTCTAACGACTTTAACCAGAATTTTTCTCTCTGTTGCCTCAGTAGGAGAACTAAAAAGGGGAAGGGAAAGGCAGGTATCAAGTTTGAAAAGAAATATATCTGCTAACACAGAAATTTTCAATGAAACTACAAGACTCAGTTTTACTCAGCTGTGCAGAAGGAATAATTTGACAGAAGGAAAAATGAGTTCCAATATTTTTCTATGTCTCATTGCAACTCTAGCTCCTCTTACATGCACAGTGAGTAAATGTTTCTTTCTGTCTGTCTGGAATTGTAAGAAAGACTGGACCATGAATTTTGATGTTCTATAGCCATCATCTAAACATATAATAAACATTTAAACTGTTAAACATTATATAATAAACATTTAAAATTTGTAGAGTTCTTAAGGGGCTCTTGAATATAAAGACAAGACAGGAACAAAAATTAAATATGTTCAGGAAAGTTTATTAATGACTATTCATTTTATGAGTGATTTCAAGTTTTTGGGGTCCAAAATATTCCATTTCTTGAAGGAGAGAACAAGGACATACTATTTATCTATGTTTAAATTCATGGAAATAAGACCTAACATATTTTGTATAAATCATGGTAAACTGGCAGGGTGAAAATCACAGAGAGTATTTTTCAGATCATTCTGCTTCAGACTGATCATTAAGCTGACACATATTTCATTTCAGGTTTGTATTTTTAAATACTTACAACAGCTGTGTGCTAGAGATTTATAGATTCTAATTTTCACTATATTGTGAATAACGAGCATTGAATATTTAATATTTTTGTATATCATTTTCTGTCATACTTTATAAGGGTAAAAAAGAGAGAAATACAGACTGTCTTTTTCATTTTCAGTCTTTATTTCCATCAAGTTCTTCTCAAAAAGTTGATGAGCATTCAAGAAATGATGGGTGTTTAGAAAAAAAATAGCACAACCAAATAAACATTGAAAGTCTGTTGCTGTTTTTCAATAAAAATGAAATTAACTTTTCAGTAGAAGTTATCCTATTTTGAAATGCATTTATTAATCACTAACATAATAAATTAATTAAAATGAGGTAATACATTGGCATACATGATGACAAATAAGATATATTTTGAAATTTTTCTAAATAATTACTATGATAAAAACATGGTAAAAACCCCCAATAAAAAAAATCACACAAAACCAAAAAAGAAACAAGGAAAAAATTGGGATGAAAAAATAAACCAGCATAGATCCTAGTATTTTTTACCTGGCTGCTTCATTTCTACAAGGGTTAACACAGGGTTTTTAATGTATTGTGTACCCTGCCTCTTTCTAAAATGCTACCCTCCTGTCTGATCTTATATAAAATACTGCTAGTAGAAGAAATAAGTGTTATGCTTCAATAATCAGAGGTAAAAAGCAACTGACAGAGAGAGGAAGGACTGTTTNTTTTTTTTTTCCTTTTGTTATAGTAAGTAGTTTCATTACAATGCATGGAATATTCGGAGGGAAGAGGAGAATCAGAATCTTTGCTATGTAGAAAATATGTTCTTATTTACAATCCTTCCTGGGAGTTTCATGTAATTTATCATTCTTCTTGGTTGTTGTGATAATGTTACAAAGTGTTTCCTATAAAAGACCTCACATAATTCCTCACATAATTCAAGTTACATGCAGGAAATGAATTTTTAGTTATTTCAGGGTTGGCTATTTAATCAAGTAATTTGCACACTAACAGATTTTTTTTAGTGCTTCCCAGCAAAATTTGTATGGCTAAGAGTTTAATTTACTTATAGAACTTTCCATTATTTTATTGGTCACACAATTCTCATACCCTGGCACTGAAACAGCATCTGTAGTAAGCTTGAAAAGCTCTTACAGATGATTGATGAAGTGTAGATATTAACCGGAATCTGCTTTTTTTTTTTTTTTAACTTTGCCAAGTCATTTAAGTCACTTAAGAATTGACTATTCAGAAGCAATATTCTGCTACACTATGTCAGGTAAGAAAAGAAGTCAAGCAAGTCTCAAGAATGTTTAACAAGAAGAGGCCAATATCGTGTATGTAGCTACAGGATAAATAACAAATTATTGATACATAAGATACAGGAAGAAAAAGAAAAGTTCATCTCAATTTTTCCTTTATTTCAATTTACCTTAGACAGCCATTACCATTGAGTTTCTTTCTTCCAGATGATTCTTACAGTTCTAACACACCCTTTGCTAAAAATCCACAGAGTTGTTTGTGGATTTAGGATTCATAGAATCATTAAGGTTAGATATCTAAGGTCATTGAATCCAAAATGTGGAACATCTAAAAGTATTCTCTGTTGAAACTATGCAAATGAGATGATATTGCTGTCATACAGTGAATGAGATAATTACTGTCCCCAAGTAGCAAACTTCATAATTTTTGAAAAAGGCCACAGCTTGAGAGTTGAACTGAAAGTACCACATGGTTAAAATTTTATTTTAAAACAGAAGACTATCCATCAAAATTTATGCTGCTATTAATAATTTAAAATTCTAACAAATTGTGCAGTAATATTTATAGTCAGATATACCATACAATGCTTCTCATTAATAGAAAGTGGATATGAAAGGGAGGCAGCCAGGATCTTTTTATGTAGATCTTTACATCAATTTTACACTGGTATTGAAACCTAACAAAGGTGCCTATGATTAAAAAAAAAAAAATAATTATTTGCAGTGTCAGCTGATCTTTTAGGTATATTATACAATGCTTATGGATGTATGCAATATGAATTTACACTTTATTTGGCAAATGAGTTTTCTGGTTCTGGGAGAAGAATTCACAGGCAATGGAGGTACAATCCTACATATACTCCATAATATTATATATTTTAACTTTAATTGTATCTTTATCAAATGTGTTCCTGTTAAAATAATTCCTGAAATAATTCTTGTTTTCCATCCTAGGAAAAAATCTTGACTGCAGTTTAATTTCTACTACATGATAAAGCTATTCAAGAAGAACAGCATTGTGAATTTATACAGAATTTTGCTTCTTCTAAATAAAACTAAGTAAAATAAATCATGTTATTTCTAAAATAATATTTTAGTAAAAATAAATCATACCTGTAATATTGCTTTGTCTTACCTGAATTTTTTATTTTGTTGACCCCTGATACTAATATTACTAAGTCGACTAGGGATCAAATTTTATACTTTACTGATATTATATTTAATGCTCAGGTAAAACATATGATAAAAGATCTGAAATTAAATACAGAATTTAAGGAAAATATAGCTTTATAAAGATGAAAAGATGAAGTCCTTGGGAGTATCATTTGTCAGACAGTAAATTCCATCTTGCTTCAGAGATTGTACATTTTGCTGTGACCTTCATTTGCTATTTCTACATCCTGCTAAAATTACCTTTGGGCTTTGGTAGAAAAATTTTGTAGTGTAAGTTTGGCACCAAATAAAAAGGCTGAGAAAAGGTGATGGAACAATCAAGAGTCATTAATGATGAATGACTAGTGGTCCTGAATATATGGGTTTTCAACCAGGCTGTTGACTTTGAATGACATTGAGTATAAAAGTCAGGCATTGAAGTGGAGCCTTTGATTTCCCCAGTGGAAACATTCAGGGATATTGCTTTCTAAACAAGGGATGGATCACTATGACATGGAGGAAAAAGAGATCAAGATTCTGAAGAGCAATCAGCTCTGCTAATGATTTTGATTTTTTTCTTGGACCTTTAACTCTCCAGCACCATAAAAGGTGAAAGCCTGAGAGATTAGGAGATGCTTTTACAGGTCTGCTCTCACTGTCTCTCTATTAATCGTACACAAGGACTTTAAGTAGAACTGAAATCACTGGGAAAAATATTTCTGAGCAGTGGAAGGCTCAGGAGAGTTGTGAGACCCCTCTTGAGGTTTAAGACTGCTAAGAATTTAGAGAGCTTAGACCTGCTGCGGAATGGGAGAGAAGCTGACAAACTGACGAACACAAACTCAAAACTGAAGAAAACCAGGAGGAGCATACTGATGCCATCAGCATTAATTTTGTCTTACCAGAAACGTGGGTTGTTAACTTCTGGCCATGGAGGCTTCTCTCCTTTGCTTTTCTCAGAAAGACTGCTCAGGTCTTTCATCAATGGGAAGGACTAAAAAGAAAGTTAGAAAAGTGGAGCAGCAATAAGAAAGTGCAGCCTATATATTATATTTTTAGTTGCTCTGCTCTTTGTTAATTATTTTAATGGAGGATTAGGGATTTATGATGTATAAATTTCATTTTCACTGAAATATCCATAATTTTAGCTTTAATTGGATTAACAATAAATTATTGTATCCATAAATTGTGTTGTCTTTTTGCCCGTTAAAAATGTTATCTTAACAAGTCAAGAGAGGGTAACTTGATTCTAAGTTAGTGTCTCAGAATGGATTTTTTCCTCTGGTTTTGTGTGTCTCATTTCATAGAATGTAGTAACATAAATGAAATTAGCTGGGTGAGTTAGGACTATTTTTCATTAATAGTCTCAAATATATTAAATGTGCAAAATATTTATGCTGAAAATGTCAGCTAGAAGCAGAGCACTGTATCTTCTGATGGAATTCTTCCAATCAAAATCCAAGGGAAGATGCAATGATAAAATCAGTATAATGTGCTCACTACTGCCTCATTTAAATTCTTGTGGTGTTCTGTGAAGCCTGTAAGATGTTTTAATGCAGATGGAACACTTCAATGCTCTGAAAAGGCTGAAATTATGTCAGAATGAAAAAAAAAAAACAAAAAAACAGGTGAAGACAAAGATGGAGCTCAATCTTCTCAGTATTCTGCATTATTTAGGGATTCTTCTCAAAATCTGTTTTCAGCTCAGGATTTCAGGAAATCACAATTATGCAACTGAACTGATGCTGTAGCTTAGTAAATTAGCAGTTTTTTTCTTCTCTGTTTATCAGATTGAACCCTCTTAATGTGCATAATTATAATTAAACCTCTTTCCTCAGAAAATACCCAGGAAACAAGATACCCAAATTGTTTGCCAAGTAAGAAAAATAAAAAATTAAATATATGAAAGCTTGATATGATTCCATCTCTTACACGGATGGTTTTGGTACTTGTGATGGTTCAAGCTTACTATGTGAATTCAGAAGAGTCAAGCTATCATCTTTTTCAAAAAAATACTGTTGTTGTTCCTGAAACCACAGCATGCAAAATGGGGAGGAAATACAGTTATTGAAATTAATGTCTAACCTAAGCAAGTCTTGCCTAACATGGAAACATTCTTAATGATGATTTGCTAATACTTTCTAATTCCCAGCAGGTATTTGAAAAATGTAAATAGCATAGCAATACAACAGTGATATTAATTTTGTATGGAGTTGCACAGCACGAATTTTACTCCCCATGTAAGTCCTAGGTATTCTTAAAATCCATCAGCCAATGCAGCATGATAATTCTCCCAAGTTTATTTTCATCTTAAACTATGTTTGTACCCAAACAATTTGCATTACACTGTTAGCAAGATGTCTTCTATTTTTTCCTCCTATTTTGTATATGTAATATTTTCTGTATTTCATTGAGAATATCTCTGTGTCTCAAAGAGGACAGAATTTAAACCTTAAAGAAATAATTTTTCAGCATAGCTGCTGACTACTGTTAATTTGCTTTTTTTATTATCATTTCTCTCAATTTATAGAATATTTAATGATCAAAATTTCCATTAGATATTTCTGAATTCTTAAAAAATGCAGCTTATTGCAAGAAAATTCAAGGTCCCATGTTAGATAAAAAGAATGAAAGTAGAGAGCTATCACTTCTTAATGTACAGGTTTTATCAATGCATCATAAAGAGAATATATACATGTAATCTCTTATGTTGATTTTTTAAAATATCCACTAATCTGCAAGACTTCAGAAATTTTCTACCTACCAAAAACATAAAAGGTAAAAATTAAAAATATTTTAGTGAATATCTCCTGAATTATAAAGTGTCTTTTTTCACACCTAAGATCACATAAATTGGAAAAGGAAAATTATTTTCAAGAAATCATTATTAAAGTATTCTTCATCTAAGGGAGATTGAACTCTTATAATGAAATCTATTTGAATGTTTTTTTTCAGTCTTTTCCAGTACCAGTAATTCTGATGGTTTACAGTTTTGTCAAACAATATGTACTCATTTTGTCTGAATGAGTTATCAGTACTGTTTACACAGATGCTCAGAGTACTATATATTTACTATTTTTTAATTATAAATTATTTTTTATTGGAAGATCATATTTCTCCTCCACTTGTTAATTGACCTAATTTTCTCTCCAGTGTTTTCTTACACATTTTAACACATTGATTTTTATTTTTAATTGATAATATAGTTTGAAAAGATCATGGGTTTTTTCATACTCAGTCACTGAATATTACGTTGTTTTGGGGTTTTTTCAATATCTTTCTCATTAGGTCTTTCTCTGCTATTAAACAGAGGATGGAACAAAGATGGAAATGTACTTCAAAGTCTATGGTAAAGCTCTTTTTACATCTATTAACCTGAAAGACTGTTTTGTAGCAGAATTGTTGGGAAAAAGAAGATAGCTGTAGAGATTCAAAGGAGAACTAGGACATGAGTTAACATTAAGCAGCATGGAAAGTTTGGAGCCCAGTGCTTGAACTTTGCTCTCTGATTTTCCTCTATTTATCAGCAGAGAGGCACCCAAGACTTTGAGGACTGTTCCAAATAGGAAGGTTTCATAATGTAAAAGCTTCTGATCAGTAAAGTAGAACAAGTAAGAAATATCTAATTTTCAAGGACATTAAACAAGAAGGAGATTTATGTTTAGGCAGTTTATTTAATATTTCTCAGCCAGAAGATTTGAGCTCTCTTTATTTACAGAATTAATCTATCCTACCTTACTATTTTTGTGTACAAAATAAACATAGCTTTAGGGATTAAGAGTTACTGATGTATTTTTTGGTGTAAAATAAACACAGGAAAATAAATTTGTGAGACACTCTTACAACACCTCTATTTTAAGACGTATATATAAATTGGGAGTTGTTTCACATGTTTATGCTTTTATTTGTATAATGAGAATTGCTTTCACTTACCTAATAAATATTAAAACTTAACTGGCCAAAATGTACAAGTACAAAATAAGTAATATATTTTAATTCAGATTTCATTGCTTAATCAAAACATTAGTTGTCAAAACCTGCTTATTCTGATTGATGTAAAGAAGAAGGGACTACAGGAAGGTGATAACTCTTTCAAGGTGCTGCTATAGAGGTGAAATGCATTCGGCATTAGAAATACATGGGGAACAAAATTGAAAAAAAATGCAGCTCTTCAGAGATCGAGTTGTTGCACAACATGCAAACAATGCTTTGAAAAAAATTAATGAATTAATATAACCACAGGAATAACAAGATGCATGATATAATAAAAGACATGAATACAAGAAGGATATAGTCATAGAAATTAAAAATTCACTTGCAGTTGCTATTGTTTAAAATTCTGTACCTTCTTCATCATTTTTCATCAATACTCCTGGTAAGGGTGGTACCAGAGGGATGATTTAGAGTATACATTACTAATTTATTTTTACCCATTTCAGCAACCGTTCAGTGGGTCACCCTGTGTGCATGGAAGAAATGCCCCTTGCATATAATTTATTTATTGCTTTTCAGATTAAGCTGTGCAATTATGTAGTTGTGTCCACACATGTAGAATTTCAAATGTAACTTTAATACAAAGACAAATAAAGTAATGAAACTTCTACATATAGAAGTTCAATGTGTACAATGATGTTCTTGCAAAAATAACTATTTCATGAGGTAGATAATACAGTACCCTTTACAAATTCCTTAGATATATTTTTTCAAGCTAAATATGAATCATTTGTGATCGAAAGCTATGTCATCTGGTAGGTAAAGAATAATTTACCCTTAGTAACACAACTAGCCATTGTATTACTAAGAAAAAGTTCAGTTTGGGGGGCTGTCAATCATGCCTTTTAAAATTTGATTGAAATGTTATTTTTTAAAAAAGGAGACATTTTTAGAACACTTTAATATGAAATAAACTCAATTCTTCCTTAATTTGCAAGAAAAGGTGATTACTTCCTTTTGCATACTTTTCATAAACAAGTACATAATGCATAAAACATAAAGATGATTAAACCTGATAATTTTGCACTCAGAGAAATATGTCATAATTTTATGTTTCAATATGGAAAACTGCTTCAATGTTTTACAGTTTTTGTTTTAAAGTTCTGGACTAGTGTCTAGGGGTTAGATTCTGCAAAGTAACTGTCTGAAGATTTTGGAAGACAGCAAAGTGAATCTCTTCTACCTGAGTAGATGCACTGTCCTTTATTTGCACCGCATAAGAAATGGTTTTAAGCACCAGAATATGGAAAAGGCTCAAGGAAATGCCGTGAAGCTGAGTCAGGGGAGGTTTAGGATATCAGGAGAAGGTTCTTCACCCAGAGGATGGTTGAGCACTGGAACAGGCTGCCCAGGGAAGTGGTCACAGCACCAAGCCTGACAGAGTTCAAGAAGCATTTGGACAAGGTGTTCAGGCACATGGCGTGACTCTTGGGATGCCCTGCCCAGGGCCATGGGCTGGAATCGATGTTCCTGATTGGTCCTTTCCAAATCAACATATTCTATGATTCTGTAATTTCCCCCTTCCTCCTTCTTTCCCCCACTTTATATATTGAGCATAATGCCATATGGTCTGCAGTATCCCTTTGGCCAATTTGGGTCACCAGTCCCATCTGTGTCTTCTCCCAGCCTCCCAAGCACCCCAACTTCCTTGCCAGCATGGCAGTACAAAAAGCAGAAAAGGCCTTGATACTGCATAAGACCTTCTCAGCAAAAACAGAAAAGTTCTGTGTGTTATCAACACTGTTTTCCGCACAAATCCAAACACATAGCCCTGTAGTAGACACTGTGAACCAGCCCAAACCAGCACACAGGGGAAAGCTAGAAATTATTGCCTTAACCATTGATGCCTCCTTGATTCACACACAGTTTTTGGACTGCGGCATTTTGTTCTATTCTCAGCTGACAGTACTACTGTGCACATCATTATCCATCCACTAGGCTTGTCCATTTGTTGATGCAAGTTCAACATCCTTTGCCCACTCCTCAAAACCTTGATAACCTTTGCACACAATAAAGGCCTGATTACAGGCAAAGCAATGTCCTGTACTTCTTTTGCTCACAGCTATGCTAGGGATCTGTGTGATTCCTGAGTTACCAGTGGGTGGAAGGAATGCTCTTCATCTACCACCACACCTTCACATCCATCCTAACAATCCACAGATACTTCTCTACAGTTCCAGGACATGCATTATAGAATAATATGCTGGGAGATGCCTTCCTCTGCCACTGTGAGGGCTTTAATTTGGGTGATAGGGTGCTGTTTCGGAGTGGGTGGGGAATGGGACATTTCACTTGCTTTCTGAGTTGGGGTACATATTGTTACCTGGTTCTATAGGAACATCCTGATGGCTTCTTTTAGACCACTTGGCATTTAGACTGGTTCTTTGAGTTTCTTGTGCTATTTTTTTCTCCTTCCTACTTTTCTTGTAGTACCCTTCCTGAAAGTAAATATAAACTTCCTCAATTTATTTTGCCTGCTTTCTTCTGCTACGATTCTAAAGTTAATTTTGCTGTGTTTATTACACCTAATATTCCACTAATATCTTTTATACTGAATCCTGGGTGTTATAACCAGAGTACAGATTAGAATGGTGTCCTTACCTGTGAGTTCCAAGACTTGTTCTAGAAAGCAGCCTCGCTGCATCTCTTATTGGCAAGGCATTAGTCCAGCCTATGTGTGGCTACCTAGAACTCTTACTGCTACTCCTACTAATTTGGAAGCTTCCCTAGTATCACCTAATATTTTTTTAGTATAATAGTCACCCTGCTGAGGGTGTTGATAGCCCAATCCTAATACTTTGTTTATGAGTGCTACCCACAAAGATTCTGAAGAACATTTTTCCTGTAGAATCCTTCATATACAGTACTGTTCCCTATCCTATAATCCCTATTGCATCAGTCCTATAAATTTGACTGTCTGGAAATTTTATAACATAATAATTATCTTCTTTTTAGGAGGTTTAGGAGATACCTGTTTTCTCAGAGTTTTTTACTGATGTCAAGCACTGTGGTTACCCATCATATATTTTAGGCTTTGAACTTCAATGAAAAGGACTCATAAGACTTCTCTCTGTTCTGTCACTTAATAGTGTTCATGCTAGTTGATCACATTGCAGTCTAATTTTGCCTGTGTTATTTATTGTTATTGTGCTGTTTATTTACCTCCTACCTTTACAGATTTGCATTGAATATTGTCCTTTTACTATCCTTCAATCCATACACCTTGTTCCCTGAATTAAGGATATTACTACTTTTCTGCTGCAGCTGTCCCTACCTAAGTTTATAGATACAAGTTGTAAAAGCATTTGAAATAGCAAAATGTACATGGTACACTTGATTCATCCCTATCATAGGATTTTTCACAAAAAAACTCAGTTCAGAAAGGCAATATTATGATATATATTATTCTTATATTGAACTATTGAATTTGATTGCATACTGTGGTATGAAACTGCAGCGAGTTATAAGACATATCCATTTATGATACAATTGGAAATTTGAAGCAATAAAAGAATAAATATATTATTTTCCTCTGCACTCACTATGCACACACACACCCTTGTGAATACATTCTCACAATTACAATAGCAATAAAACAAATTAATTGCAACAAAAAATGTNTTTTTTTTTTTTTTTGTGCAAAATTATAGGGTTATTAACATTCAGTCAATTTAATGCCATGACTGGCTAAAGCTTCTTTTTAATGACAGCAATAATACTACAAGTCTGCTGATAAAAATTAAATTAGGAGTTAAAGTCCCTGTAAAAAATAAGCATAAAAAGTATATAGTTTTAAGCTGATATGTCATTTGTTGTTAAAAAAGTTAAAGTCTTATTGCAGGGAATAACTAACAAATTGTTACTATTGTCTTTATAGTATTGCATGGAAAAATTCTTTAGCTGGCAAAAAACTTTTAGCAGTGAATGAGCATACATAAAATAAAACTGAATGAAAATAAGTGAAGATTCTTCAATGTTTGGAAATATAAATGTTTTGATATACTGTATATATACATAAGTGCAATGAGAGAAGAATTAATTAGATTCCTGTCAGAATAGATAATTAATAACATGATTTCATAGTTCCTCCATAATCTGGAAAAAAATCTAAAATTATTGTTGAATTAAATAAAATGCTTGTAACTTATTAACAGATCCCTCTCCATTAATTTTTTTTTCCATCTAATCAAAAATCACTCTGAAATAGTAGGTTTTGTAAGAAAAAGAAATATTTGTGAGAAAAAAATGTTATTACTCTGGAATATTTTCTAACTGTTTCAGTTGTCCACAACCCTTGTAGGGGAAACTGTGAAAGCAAGGTCTTCACAATAGGACAAATTTTTGATATAACAAATGTTACAACCTTTTGTTGGCGATTGCATCTTATCTATAAAAGTATTTTTAGTGTTATATTTTTACAACTTATATAGTTTATTATAATACTGAAATAAATATCTTGTACCATTTTTTGTACTTTTTAAAATAAATACTGTGAGTACTTGCTTACTAACAACACGTAAAAGATGCAAAATGTCACCCAACCTTTCTTTTTTAATTCCTCAGCAGCAAATGTAAGTGTAAATCCTCTTGTCAAATAATAAGACTAGCTCAGTATCCTATATTGAAAGGGAAGAAAACTTACTCTAACTAACTACATATATTTAGGAAATTACTCCAGGAATGAGAGTGTAATAGGTATTCCACACACAGTCCAGAAAGGTTTGAATCAAATTAATATTAAACAATTTATTTTGCTTCCGAAGGTGGTGTTTTTGAAGCTGAATTTCCCTGCTTTCCTAGAAATGTCAGTTAAGTTATATTCTCACCAAGTTCAGCATGCTTAATGAATTCCTTGGGGAAACCAGAATATCTGTAGCACAATTAACTTCCCATTCTTATGTAAATGAGAAGTTTCAGTGTCCCTGATGGAAATCGGCTTTTGGCTACAGTTAGCAAGTGTATGCCATTAAATGACACATGGAGCCTTGAGCTGAAATTTAGACTTCACTAATTTGTGCTGTGACATGTGCAAAGCTGCTTTAGAGGAATGTGAAACACAATTTTTTAAATGTACCTGATGAAATGGGGATTATTACCGCTGGCTAAACTGTAGTCAGCAGTCTGATTACCTTTGCTTTTCCTTGGTCTTTACAGAATAAGCACACTGATACTCTCGTCACTCTTTTTATATTCCTCATAATATTTTTGGATGCATTTCTTTACTATAATTATCCAGTTTACATTATTGATTTAAGATGGAAAGACTGCAATAGAGTGAGATCATATTTTAGGTTGTATGTATGCATCTGAGTTCATGTAATTAAAGTTAACACTGAAAATTTAATACTGAAAAGAGGAATGAACTCCAAGTCAGGTAGATAGACTTCATGTAGCTTGTAAAGGAAAATAAAATCACATACATAAATTTAATCACCTGAGTGAGATAGAACAGTGAGAAAACAATATCCAAAATGAAAAGAGAATGTTACTGAATAGTTCAAGCTTTATTGTTCCTAGTAAAGTCCTTTGAGATCTCTGGCTGAAAGGCATTCTATAAATGCAAAGTATTATTGTCTCAGAGGAAAAAAAGCTGTATGTCAGTTCTAAAACATTGAAATACAGATTCGAGCTATAATCACAAAATGGGATCTGGCTGAGTACTTTGTATCTAACTTTAAGTTACCTAGGAAGATTCCCAAGTCCAAGTTGGGCTCTAGCTTCCTATTTTTCATGGAACCTGCCTATTGGGAAAATAAAGGAAAAGCAGAAACAAAATTTTCAGAAAGAAAGACCTTAAAAAAAAAAAAAAAAGGAAAAGAAAACCTAATGGAGACAATGTCAAGACATAAACCTTGTTTGTTACACTCATTCTAGGACAATGCATACACTACAAGCACCTTTTCCAGGAAGATCAGCATGGCCTTTGCAACAAGTAAGGCTGTAAACAAGGGCAAACTCTTACTGGAATTAATAAAATTGTAGAGACCTATAAAGGGATGTGTAGGGGAAAGGAAAGCAGAAAGGAAGAGTTGGTAGGGGTGAGACAGAAGGTGGTATAAATGGGGCTGGTCATGTGTAAAATGGGGCCAGTCCATACATATCTGTCTGAGCTCTATTCTTGCTCACTGCAGTCAGTCCTAAATTCTAATGCCTTCTTATTAAATCTGAGTTCTCTATGTATGTGTTGTTGAAAGCAGCACCTGGTCTGTGGCCATCTGAGTAGCCACAACTGTGACTGTGACAGTGTCCTCTTAGTGTGTCTGGGAGTCACTGGGATACATGTTCAGCTTCATTAATGTTTGAACCTGTAGATGGGAAGCAGCATCCCTCAGCCTGGACAGAGGTCCCAACTGGGATCATTGGTACTGGAATGGGCCACAGTAGCCAGACTGGAGGGTTCTCGGTCAGCGAGGCTGGAGAAGTTATCACTGGACTCATACACAGAATGTCAACATGTTGTCTTAGTTACACCTTGCTGCTTAACTTTAACAATGCAAATGGGAATCTCTTTAGTTATCTCTAGTCAATTTAAGTATTTCCGCTTTCATGAGAAAATATTTTCAGGGCACCTCTTGTTCCATTTCTCTGCAGACACTCCAGCTCAGAAGTTTTTCCCTCTCAAGATTTTATGATTCTCACAATAAGCTCTCTTCTGAATAAATTTTTACATTAGACCTGCTCAAATCACTCTAAGAGAGAAGGAAATCATTCCTGATTTTACATAATGCTTTAGTGGATGGAACACTTCCTTAAGAAGGGAAATACACACATAGAAACAATTCTTCAGTTTGACAAATCACAGATTCTACTCTATAAGGAGAATGTTCTAACCCACAATTTCTAAATGAGACTTAAATCTGGCTGGTTTTCAACCCTTCTGAGAAATATAACCTACTGCAAATTAATAGTATATAGATTTATTAAACCAGTCAGTAAGCAAGAGGCATGACTCTTTAACCTAGAAATACCAGTGTTTTTCTAGCAATGGGAAGGATTGTGATCATTTTTCCCTATGTAAAAAAAGAATGGGTCTGTCTCACATTATTTCCTAAATCAGACTTTATTAAAAAAAAAAAAAATAATCATAGAGGCTTCACTGAATGCAGTTATGTAAAGGTCCTGTGTGAAGGAGTTGCAGAAAATACCAATGATCAAAGTTTAAATAGTATTCATCTTGTCAAATTTGGATCAGCATCTTGTGAACACAGTCAGCATTACTTATACTGTTAAGGCCATTGGTTTCTGCTTAACAGAAATCAAGAAGCATTTCACCAAAATAACCCCTTAAAACCTTGAGAAATTGCATCTGTGCATTAAGTTCCAATGAAAAACTTTTTTCCTTTTCTGTCTCTGTTTAATGATTCAGGATCTGTCAGATCAAGCAAGGGGAAAGAAAAGTAAAACACACACAAGATATCCACTGCCACTACAAGAAGAATAAAACAGTAAATATATCTTAAGAGGTAGAGAAGAAATTATTCTTGCCTAACGGGATTAATGATGTCAAGGACTGATGGCAGTAAAAAAAAACAACCGACCTTTATATGCTCCACTACTAGACAAGACAATATGCCCAAAACTTAGTTAATTTTCTGGCTTCTAATATTTAAATATATACTTATATGTTCATCATAAATGTGTGTGTATGCATATAGTGATTTACATTTAATTTTGAAAGTTAAAGAAGAGGTAAATAAGTACAGCTTGGACCTGTCAAGTTCCATTTCCTTAAAAACCATGTGCCAATATGTTTCTCTGCAAGAATTAAGAACTTTCCTGAACCTGACAGACACAACTACCAAACCAAAGCTACACTCCCTCTAAGCTTTACTACTTTTGTCTTCATGCTTCTTATATTCTTTGCTCCCTAATAATGTCATGGCATGTGGAAAATATGGAATCAAACATCTTAGTCTGGAAATGGCTTAAAANTATATACACATATATATATATTTTTTTGTCTGGCAAAAGTTTAATCTCTGGACAGACACATATGAGGGGAACCACTATTGCCATTAGTTATATCTTATCCCCATACTTATGTTTTTCCCCAGGAGAGTTATTATTAAAAAAAGTGAGATCTACATTGATTTTTTTCTTTCAGAAAAAATGTAGCTAGTATGCCACATAAGATGGTAGAACTCCTACTCATGAAAGCTTAATTATGGATGGTTTTGAGAGAAAGTGTAGAGTAACACTGCTATTTTTTGGTTTGTCATTTTTAATATGAAGTGATGTAACAAAAAGAGCTGATGGTTCAGGCTTTTACCCTCTATTTTTATGATTGCAAGATACCTTGTCATCTTTGGGAAAAGCTATTGGAAACAGACAGAAACAAGTATTAACTTTATGAAACTTCTTTCTTGAGTATGGCTCTTGTTTATATGGAATGTAAGTGTAGATATTTGAATACTTAAAAATAAATTGCTGCTGTTAATAATAAATAGCTGCTGCAGCTATCCAGTTTTATCTTCTACTTTCTTCATGCAGAGAAAGTGTATAAAATAAAATTCCCTAGCCTTGCAATGTTTTGAATCCTTTGAATATTCTGTTGCTTCTACTTGTCTGAAAACAACCTTGATCTAATAGATAAACATATGTTATTGAGATACAGTAAAGGAGAAATTCAGCAGGAAAGACTGAGGGTCTGCATGTAGGTGTGTATAGTAGTGCAAGACTGAAGAAATTTCATGATCATGTATTTTCCATGTACAGTTCCTTAAAGTATTTATGTTGTTATTGCATGTTGTGTGCATGATGGCGCATGAGATCAAAAAACTCACTTCTGCTTAAATTAATGAGAAAAATATAAGTTAGAAAATAATAATGTCACATGACAAAAGTTGAGCACTGAATGATATCATTGATATAGTTGAAGAAGCCCTTCTTACCCTTGAAATCCTTAGCCAGATTTAATTCCAAATGGGCCTTGGCCTTCCTTGTTGGAAAAGTGAGCCTGTGCTTGGAATAATGCTTTAGTTTCTGCTTCAGGCTATGTGTCAGAAAGCATGAAGGCTTCCTAGTGGCAAAAGAAATCATCAAGAAAAACAATGATTCTAACCCTGACATTACAGTTCTCCTGAGACAAGATATAACATGGCTTGGGGCACTGCTCTGAAGGCAGCACATTTTTTTTTATCAGTCACACTAATGAAGAATGCAAGTACAAATCTGAAACAGGGTTAAGCATTGCTACACCTAATTTGCTTTGCTGGTAGAAGCCTAAATTACTACTCCAGGCTCTAATCAGAGATCTTATGAAGGATGCAGAGCCTGGTTTTGACTACTTAGTAGCAATGCAGATGTCTATTCTATGCTTTTGAGATAGTTTTTCCACTTGACAAGATTAGGATGAAGAGTGATAATAACGATGGGGCTGTGGAGATGGGTGACTTGTATTTCCACAGTACTGTGACATTTGGATGGGAATTAATGTAAGAGTTGAAGCCAAAAAAAGCTTTTTCTTAAAATGATTACTTTATAGTATAGAAAAGGGTTATTCCCTCAAAATCAGCATTTAGACACAAATTTCTCACTTAAATTTTAATTAGGGGCTGAGGACAGAATACCTTGCAGATTGCTATTATTATAGAGAAAGACATTTATAGTACTTACAGATATGCCTGACATGAACTAAGTCTCAATAATTGAAGGATAAAGTAACTAGCACACAGCTCTCTCTCAAACTTTAAATGTAGTTAAAAATTAATTGCACAAATCCACTGTAAAGTGATTCTTTCTGTGTCCTAGGTTGTTCTTAGGTGAGATGTTTACCTGGCAATCTTTTAAGTAATCTTAGAGGAAGTGTATAGTAGGTGAAAAATTTATAACTTTCCATTATTTAAAAAAAAAAAAAATTGTGACACAACAGTATGAAAAATAAATATATCTAAAATAGTAAGTAATCTCACACTCTAAACCAGAATTAATATCTCCTCTACTGTATCACAGAAATAAATAAATAACCTAGGTTCCTTATGCCATTCAAAGCAATGTGAGTCACCTCTCATAAATATTTGAGGGAAATTTTAACTTCTTCCTGAAGCTATTCTTTTTTTTTTTCTGCTTTGGTTTCTAGTTGAATTTCTCAAGAGTTTCTGCCATCAACAAAGCAGACAAAAAAGAGACATAGAAGACAATTGTGATTGGAGCTGTAGGAAAAAAACTTGCATTGTGTCATGAAGGATCTACATTGCTCAATTTCTTTTGTGTGAGCTGTAGCAGAAATTAAGTATATATTGGGATTGCACTTTGTTATCATATATTCTCATCTGCAGGATTTGATACTTCATTAATCATGGAAATGAATGGGGACAGTCTCATAATTAGTTCAGTAAGATGAAGAAATAGAAATACTGGAAAGTATTTGGGTTGTTTGTGTATGTTTTGTGGTTTTATGTTGTTTGTCTTCATGTGTTTGTGGGTTTTTTTCCCTTTTTTCCTTCTTATGAGGATATGTGAAAGAGGAGGAAAGTATAGCAATGATATTTTTAATCATACTGACATATTTGTCCCACTGGTAAAAATTCAGGATAAGGTACTTTGCTACAATATCTATATACAAAATTCAGAGATTCTTCTATGTATTTTGTGTTCCATACCTATATTTATTGACAGAGGCAAACTCATGACAGCCAGCATAGTAGTCAGCATCACCCTTTCAGCCATCTAGAACACCAGAACTACAATGAAAATTCTTCTTCCATGCCAATATAGAGTAACTAGAGTGGATAGGCAATGTTATAAACATCTAACAATTGGTCATAATACTGTCTCTTTCTCTGACTTTGACTTTCACCTTATTTTATGAAAAACTGAAAGGAAACCTAAATTTTATTTGCTGATAATTTGTACAGGATCTACCATCACTAAAATAAACACTATCCATATTAGGACAAAGAAAAAAAGAAAAAAGAAAAGAAAAGAAAAGAAAAAAGAAAAGAAAAGAAAAGAAAAGAAAAGAAAAGAAAAGAAAAGAAAAGAAAAGAAAAGAGAAGAGAAGAGAAGAGAAGAGAAGAGAAGAAAAGAGAAGAAAAGAGAAGAAAAGAAAAGAGAAGAAAAGAAAAGAGAAGAAAAGAAAAGAGAAGAAAAGAAAAGAAAAGAAAAGAAAAGAGAAGAAAAGAAAAGAAAAGAAAAGAAAAGAAAAGAAAAGAAAAGAGGAGGGAAGGGGAGGGAATGGGAGGGGAGGGAAGGAAAAAGGAAAGGAAAAAGGAAAGGGAAAATGAAAGGAAAAAGGAAAGGAAAGGAGAAAAGATTTTATTTCATTTCAAAGCATTTTTGACATTTTTTTTGTCTTTTGCAGATAGACATATACAACAGTGTGCATCCTAAGATGGCTGATATATTTGTGATTCTCATTAGGATCCAAATACAGAAAAGAAAGAAATTCTTGGTATTGGAATTGGATATCACCTATTCTTTGACTAGATTATCTCTTTCAATAGTTGCAGACACATAAAATACCACTTTTCTCTCCATATATATTGTGAGACAAACAGATCCAACCTGTCTCTCAAGAAGTGTTTAAACTCATTTAGGGTCATGTTTAGTCTAAACATGTTCCAGATCTTAACTTCAGCTACCTATGTATTCTGAAAAATATGTCCTCAAGGCAAATAGCACCTCTTTCCTGCCAAGTAGTCTGTAAACATGGGATAGGTAGACAGGCATTTGAGTTCAATTTAGATCCTCTAAGGCAGCTTGTAAAAAGTGCTGTGTGAATGAAATGTATGCTGTAAAAACTATTTGGCTTCAGAGACACTGAGCCTCTGACCTTCACCTTCCAAGACTAAAGTGTTGAATAGCCAGAAAGGCTTGACCCTTCAACAGCACCACGAATCTGTGTATTGTTGTAGAACTGTATGAAAATGAATCAAGAGTAAAAAATAAGTCAGATACTTCTATCTCAATGATTTCTCATTGGTAAGAAAGGAAACAGATGAAAGGAAATGGAAATGGAATCAAAAGCAGTAAAAGGTTTAAATTATATGGATTAGGTTTTTCTGGGAACAAAAATGAAATTGATCTATAAGGAGGTGGAAGGTTTACAGTGGAATTCCATTCTCAGTTCTTTTTGAACCTAAGAAATAAAATATTTTCATCTCTAATTAACTCTCTTCACAATAAATTTTGCATAAATTCATTCTAATATATTGGAAAAATTAAAAAGAACTCTCAAAACCTTTTCTAACTGCCATTTTCTGTTTATCTTCATATGCAGTAGACCAGTAGACAAGCAGTAGCTGCTCTTTGTTCACACAGAAGAGCACAGAGAAATAGCTCACATGACAGAAATAAAGGCATTCAGTTCTCTAGATGATCACATACGTGAGCTCATTAGTGAGTGATATTCTTGGATGCTGTGGTGCTTTCTATTCCCAGGTTTTTTCCTGGTATTTATTGGTTGTGTGTTCTTCTGGAAAAGAAATGCCTTCATATGTGCTAGCTTCAAAAAGCAGATCTTGAATTATCTGACACTTATGGATGGCAGAGGAAGGACAGCATAGAGAAGACCTCTTGACATTAAAAAGAGTGACGAGAATAACACAACAGTTTTTGTCTACTCTCCGTCCCTCAGATGACAAACACATAATCTTATATCCTGATCAATAAAGCCCATCTTTCATTCAAGAGCAAATATTGAGGCTCAGATTTATACTTTGAGAACGTCTTAATTAGTTTACCATCATCTTCTTTTATGTAATTCAATATAAATAAAGAACGGCAAAGGCTACGAACAGTCATTCAGGGCATTTGCCACTAGTTGAAAGACTTAGTGAGAAATTAAAATGTGCAAGCTGTTAGAAAGAGAAACCTATAAATCTTTCATGATGTATATAAAAACTGGACTGGGTTTCATCAGGTTGCAGGTACAATATACTACATTATGTCAAATAAAATTGACATCTTGTGAAAAACACACAAGCCTTTTTAAAAAAAGAAAATGAGAACAACTCTTGATTATTATACACCAAGGACTGTTATGCTGTGAGAAATTTCTACTGAAAGTACAAGGTCTATAAAGATTTGACTTCATTTGTTAGTACAATTGATAGTGAGTTATCAAAGGAAACTGAAGAGAAAAGACTAGGGGGCTGCAAGACATATCTTCGAAATCCTAAGAGATATATTTCTTTTGTGCTTAACTCATCTTAATGTCAGTGGGAGTTATGTGCACAAGTAGAAAGAAAAGACACCTCTGTATGCAAACAGTCATTTTCAGATGAGAAACAAGAAAAAAAAAAAAGAGAAAAGAATAAAAACCAGATTATTTAAATTTTAGAGAGCACTTCAAAAAGGATTGTACAGACCATGAATCAGAACGTCTGTGAAATTCTGATCAACATAAACAGAGATGACAGTAACTCCCTGTGCACTGGCAGAAATCTAATCATTACTGTTACCAAAATACATCTGTTTCCATTCAAACAATAGTGCCATTAAATGCATGCAATAAATTTTAGAATCTGTATAAGTTTTATTCTTAACCCTTCTCTGTCCAGAGGTGAAATCTACCTTCCTTGAAGTTGTTTTTTGAGTATAAATTGTTCAGTTTTAAGGTATGTATTCTCAGGATCATAAGAATAAAATTTAAGTTAGCTCCAAAAGAGTTTTTAATTGTGTAAGAATGTTTAATTATATTTCTGTCAATAAAGGACATAAAAGACCCAAGAAAACAAGTAAGCAGAGAGGGATTCCAACTCAGTTTAATTAGGGAGCTATTATTTAACCCTAAATTTGATAAGCCATTTTAAAGTTTCAAATAAATCTTTATATTTTTAGAAACATTTAGAAACATTTGCTAATTCTGGATTCTAGTTCTTTCCTCTTGAATATCAAGCTTGGTTTTTTTTTTTTTTATCTTTCATTTTCTTTTNTTTTTTTTTTTTTAATCTTCCATTTGCTTTTTCAGCAGTGTGTAGAGAGATTTAGTTTGCTGTTGAATGTCTTTAAGGTTTTATATGGTATTACCTCTTTCTCATTAAAAACACAGTTTTGCTTACATGAGAGAAAGACAGGCTAAGGAAACACACAAACAATAATTTTCATTGCAAAATATTCCCTGGAGACCTCTGTATTATGTTTTACAGGAAAGGATATAAGAGAAAATAGATGCTTTGAAGATAATGCAATGAGATTTGGAAAATATTTCTACTCTAGCAGCAACAGCAGAAAATTTTTGATTTTGCACTTTTAGACGAGTTAAAAGGTGCTTTCAGATTGAATAGAGTCATTTCCTTCTTCTGAGTAACGGCTTCTCCAGCCCACAAAGAAAGAGTAAGGCTTTTTTGCCATCAAAACCAGTAGTCAGGCTTTCTCATGCAGAAGTATCCAGAAGACCCTTTTACTCAGCCATAACAAATGATTACTGTCCTTAAATAATATCAGCCCCTGGACACTTTTCCTTCTTTCCAAGTCTGCTTTGTTGCCTGGTATTTGCATTAATTTCTTTCAAGAAAACACTTCCTCATGCATTTTTCTTCTTGCCTTACTTTCCAGTAATTCTCTTAGCTGTCCAGGAATTGTAAATGATGCATCATTTTGGATATTTGCACTCATATGAAAATAAGTGTAGAATCTATTTTTTTTCCAAAGAGCAATAATTTTGGGACTTATGTTAGTGTATTTTAAAAATTCCTCTGTTTTTTTTTCCCCTCTTGTCATAAGACAAGAAGAAACTACTACTGTGGACTAGAAACTCCTTAGCCCTATAAAATTCCAAAATGTGCACATTGAAGAATGATGTGAAATAAATGCAAATAGGTTAGTGGTATTAATTTTGGCTATTCCAGAACTAAAATTACTCATCAGATTTATTGTCGTGTTGTCCAAAAATATAAACATAAGTGCTATTTGGAAAAAATACTATACCCTCCACTTAAAAAATGCTATAAAATTTTTTCTGATCATATCAAGAAAGAAACTAAAGGTAATTTAAAAAATATATACCATAAAAATATTGTAGCAAATACCTTGTAGATGAATGGAAATAAATAGAAATCAGACTTTGTCCATAACATCTGAAGGACCATGATCCATACACTATACTTTGTTCTTTGATCAAATAACAGAGATGCATTATGTATTAAGTAAAATATTATTTGAAAACAAACTTTCAACAAGACTAAAAGTACATTTGTGTTCCTATTCCACTTATGAACTATCATTCTTCAGTCTCTTGTTTCATTTCTATAGAAATATAGTTCTCTTCAATATGTTCTTACAGTTAAGTTAAAATTTTCTGTAAAATTTCTTTGATCAAGTAGTAAATACAGGTCAATGTGAAACCATATAGAAGCTAAGGCTCCTGGTAACAGATTTTATGAAAGGGTGAGGTTGGTAGCATGTTCCATAAACTGCTCTGGAAAACAAGCCATAGCGTGGAGATATATCTTTCATCTTGTGCTGCAAAACAACAGATACAGGAAATGAAAATTTCCCATAAGACCATAATTTATATCCTGATTTTTGGCTGGGTTTTTATTTGCTTGTTTGTTTGCTTGTTTTCCAAGTGTAAAACTTTCTTTCAATGACACTTAACTGGAAATAGATTTTAATCTAGAGTATGCCTATACAAAAGCTGTTTTGGCCAAGATTTTTCTTTCCTTAAATTTCAGACCTGTAACTTCTTACTCATATTAATTTAAGACTTTTCAATTATCTTACTTTTGAACTGCTTTGATTTATATGGAGTTTGATGGCACTCATTGCGCTGGGGAATACTTTGTTTGCGCACAGTAAATATAGTTCTGATGAAAATGAAATTTCAAGGTAAATAAATATCTCCTATGGATCATTACAGACATTATTAAAAATATGTGCCAAAGTGATAAATAGCATTACAAGCTAATTTTATTTTAAGGGGAAAAAAAGCTAATTTGTAAGTGTACCAACAAGCAGAAAAAAAAAAAAAAAAATCAGAAATTTGTTTCACCATTCTGTGCAAAACCACCATATTTGAATATTAAAGAAACAGCCTGAAAAAAAGAAGGAAGTAAAGGCATGCTGAACAGTTGGATTAATATAGAAATCTCCAAGCATGGGAAAGCCATCTAAAACAAATAAATTTCTGGCTTTGCAAGCTGCTTTTACATATAAAAGTAGTATAGCAGGTAGTAAATATTTCTAACAGTTTATCCTCTTTATATGTAATGATCCCTAAGAGCAATTCTGCTTGCCACAGGCTTTTCTTTCTCAAAGAAGTGTTTATTACCTTTTCTGGAAGAAAAAACATTGAGAGCTTTTCTCTGCTAGGTTATGCAGATTATTCAAAACCTAGTAGAATATTTTTTCTATATTCTGTTCATCATCAATGCGAAGAACCATAAATGGACCATAGGAAATATACACTTAAACTGAAAGCAATGGGAATTATATTTTTGTGTATTAAATTCCCTTTTAAGACTTAGAGCTCAAAATTATGTTGCAAAGAAATATAAAACGGTTTTCCTGGTAACGGTAACACAGTAAGGAAAGAAAGAGAAAGAGCTGAAGAAATCATACTATTGAGAACTCTTTGCTTAAGAATGCTAGAAGACACAGAGGTCCCTTTTTCCCATTGTCTCTCCACTCCTAATTCAAGATCACCTTTCATAAAATGTTTGGGGTTTTTTACAGTCAGCTAAGCTCTGCCTCATCTAGTGAGTTTCATGACAATTGATAACAAACCTAAGAGATCAGGATGATCTACAGCAGTGTCAGCATAACGGCTTAAATCTTGTTTCCAGTGATGGTTCCCAGTGACAGCCACTGGGTGCAGAAGTGTATTGCTTCCTGGCTATTTGTATCAGTGTGTTAACTTCTAAAGTTAAAACAAGATAATATTATTTAAAACCTGCTTAGTGTGCTTCTGTGTTTAAAAGAGCAGCAAGTCTCTGGCTCCACAATCATGCCCCTCCCACAGTTTTGCACTCTTCCCTAAGGCAAATGACCAGCTAGTTCCAGGAATCTATGCTGCACAGAAGATGTGCCAAAGAAAGGAGATCAATTACTTAGGTTTCTTAACTTTTTGGCCTGAATGTAAAGACTCAGGTGGTAAGACGTAATAAACAGTAGAAGTTTCCTGGAAATAGTAGGAATGGTTTCAAACCTCCTTTTGCAAAAAAAAAAAAAA
>VWZQ01007867.1:437937-455293 GCA_013397015.1 Myiagra hebetior | reverse complement strand
AAAAAAAAAAAAAAAAAAATTTGGTTCTGTGTGCTATGTTTTTGGAACAAATTCATAAAATGCTCTGATATTTAGGTAGCTGAGAATGGCCTTCCCATATATTACTAATTATTAACACCTATATATTAATAAAAGCAGTAGCAAGAGTATTTTCTTATTCATACAGTTTGTGTTATCTAGGTCTGGGAAGGTCTCTCAATCTGCCCTGCCTTCTAATCTCTTTCTTACTCTCTCTCTCTCTCTCTCTTACTGAATCTTTCATGAGATATGTATGCTACCCCATGCATTTTCTAGGTCTGGTTGACGGTCATATTCACACCTAATAAGAAATTCAGCTGCAAACAGTTCATAAACATTCATAGTCTATATGCTCAGAAGTTTAAGACACAATTGGATTTTTTTCTGTCTGTATGGTGTTTGCCAAAGCTGGCAGTCAAGCATGCACACTCACTCACTGTCCCTCTGCCAGTGGGATGAGGGAGAAAACAGCAAGAACAAGAGCATAAAAATTCATCAGGGAAATCACTTACCAATTACTGACTTGCTTTAACTTACTTCATTGCCAGTTAGCAAAGACATTTAATTACTGATGGGATACTTAGAAACAAAGCAGAAAAATATTTAAACACTTGGGGAAAAAATATTTTCTTCCCATTTCCCATTCACTCCAGACACCTCTCCTTCCCCCTTTCAATTTTCCACTCCTTGTCGTCAATGCAATTTAAGCTCACTCCCCTTGGTGAGGCAATGGGCTGAGGAGGAGATTGGGATCAGGCTGCAGTGATTCCTTTCTCCTGTTCCTTATTCTTTTCCCTTTTCTCTCTCTGCTCATGCCTTGTGTTTCCTCTAGGATGTGGGCCTATCCATGGGCCACAGTTCCTTCAGGAAGCATGATTTAGCCTGTGCTGATCTACAGGTCACAAGCCACTTCAAGGGTTTGCCTGTGGTAGCGTGTTTATCCACTGGCTTCAGTTCCTACAGGGATGTTATCAGCTCTACCATGGAGCAATTCTTTGTGCTATGGTACCCTGTTCTATTTCCTTTTGGTGTTTAACCTCTTTAAATATGTTTTTGCAGGTGCCACCAGCTCCATGGCAGGCTCAGATGTGTCCTTCAGTAACTCCCTTGGAGGTGGAAGAATAGGCTGTGTCTGGCACAGGGCTGCTCCCAGCCTCTTCTCTGAGGTGTCACCTGTGCAAACTCCACCTCACTGCCAAATCCATGGATTTATACCAACCACCATCTGTTCACATAAATGCTTTAAGAGTTTGATTTGCAAGCTCATGAAAGCTCTGATATTACTGTGAATGTTCTGTTACCCTCTTTATCCAGAATGATAAAGGTGAAAAGGAATGATGAAAAGGAATATGACTACTTTGCATTGCATGTGAAGTCAAACCGAGTTATGAATTCACATAAGTCCCATGGTGTACCAGAGTAGAGGAAAATATCAAAAGAAAGCTGGACTATAAAGAAGATGGAAAAGAGAAGGGTCTGCTTGGGAGGAGCATACAGACACTACCAGAGCATGCAAGGCTGGAGTTAAGGAAGTGAAACTCAGCTGGAACTGAAAGTGGGAAGGATTGTGAAGTGCAAAAAGAGCTTTTGTAAGTACATTGTCAGCCAAGGAAGAATGAGGAGAATGTCGGCTGTAACGATGTGTTAGAGTACTGGGAGGAAAGAAGAAAGGACTTTGGAAAAGTTGAGGTAGTACAATGTCTTTTTTTGTCTGTTTTCAATGATAATTTTTCTCTTTGGGCATCCCAGGCCCAAAAGACGTCTTTAAATAGCACCTGTATTACCCATAGCACAGGAAGCTTAAATTTGGGAACCTCTTAAGATAACTGGACATACAGGTGTCCATGGGACAAAATAACCATATCCAGAGCTGCTGAAGAAGCTGTCTGGTGTCAGTGTGAGGCCACTTTCTATCATCTTTACGAGTCATGGTGGTCAGAGGAATTACTGAAAGGCACAAATGTAATGTTCATCTTTAATCAGGGTAAGAGGGAAGGTCTGGGTAACTACAGGTCAGCCATTTCCTGGGAAGATCATGCAGCCATTTCCAAGTATATGAAGGACCAGAAGGTGATCTGGAACAGTCAGCAAGGGTTTACAAATGGTGTCTTCTGCAGGGAGACTAATCTCTGCATGGACTAAGAACAGTGGCTGCCATATACATAACTTTAAAGGTTTTTAACCTTTTTAACAGAGTTCCCTCATGGTCTACCCAGAATTGGAGAGGTATGGACTCGAGTAGCCAATTATGTGGAAGGAAAATTTGCTTGACAGCTGGGTTCGAAGGTAAGTGACTGGTGGTGAAAATCATCCAACTGGTGTGTCATTACGAGTGGTATGCCTCAGAGCTCAATGCAGAGGAGTGTTTTACATCTTTAACAACAACCCGTGTGTGGGGATACAGTACAATATCAGCAAGTTTGCAGAGAACACCAGTGGAAGCACTGAGGTCTGCTATTCAGAAGAACCTCTACATACAGAAGGAATGGGCAACAGGTATCTCAAAAAATTCAGTAAAGAAAAATACTGAATTTTACACCTGAGACACACTACTTCCATGCAAGCAAATAAGTTGAAGGACAACTCAATAGAAAGATGCTTTCTAGAAAAGGATCTGGGGTCTTGATAAGCAACATGTTGAACTTCAGTCAGCTGGATGATCTTGCAGCAAAAAAAAAAAAAAAAAAGGCGAATTATTTATTGGACTGTACTATATCATGAGAGTACAGTCAGCAGGTAAAGGATTCTCCCTTTCTATGTGGCACTTGTTAGGTAATATCCACTGTATTAGGTAATATCTACAGTATTGTGCCTAGTGTAGAGAACTTCAGTACAAGACAGGAATAAACTCAAGCAAGTTCAGCCAATGTTGACCAAGATGACTATGGGGCTGAAGAGGAGAGATTGAGAGAATAATATCATTGAAAGGAAAAGTTTAGGGGGAAATATTATTCCTTTCTTCATACACATATTGGCTAGTTGTAGAAAATATGAAGCCAGGCTGTTTATAGACACTCATGTTGGAAAGACAAGTCTCATTGGATAAAAGCTAGATCATAAGGAATTCCAACAAAATATTTAAAAAAAAAACCATCAAAAAGTGGCATGAGGTGGTCAAGCACTTCAAGAGTTTTCCCAGGAAAGTAATGGAATCTCCATCCTAGAAATTATTCAAAACTGAGGAGAGATCAGAGATCCTAATCAATTTACTCTAGCTATCCAACGACAAGAAAGAGAATTCAAAAATTACCTTCAGAGACCTCTTCTGATTTACATGATGTTATGATTACATCTTTCACAGCATTTTACTTTAAAACTTAAAAAGAATGCGAGAGCTTGAGATTCTGCTATTACATAAGAGAAGATCCCTGCTGCCGTGTTCTATTAATTTCTGTAAGTTGTTGACTTGGTTGTTTTTTTTCTCCTGGTTGAATCAATTAAAATATTTTAGAATTACATATCTAGAGACAATAAAATAAGAGTTGTTTATAATTCAGGTCAACGGAAATAGTTTAACCTCTATGAAAAGCCACTGTAAACTTTGTTTCTTTGTACTGTAACATTTGATGTATGTGGGGGAATGTGTTAGTGCTATAGATAAAACTAAATTTGTTCAAACACCACCATTATTTATTTTCTCTATGTAACTGTAGGGAATGCATATCTGTATAAACAACTATTGGTTGTTCAGTTCTACTGGTTACAATCCCTACACCTCTCACTCTGGTCCTGATTGATTTTCCTTCATGGGTCACAATGAGGGAAAGTAAGCCAATGAAGTCATAATGCACAGGCTTTTATGGGTCAGTGGTAAGACTTTGTATAGAAAACTACAGAAAGATTGTTGCAGTGTCTTTCTTTTATCAGTTTATTTAATTGTAGAAACTAAGTAGATCTGTTATCTTTATGGTACTGTCAAGATTTCTGTTGGAATACAAAAAAAACCCAGCAGATTTTTTTTTCTCTGTTAGAAAACCTAGTCCGAGAGCAACAGTGGCTCTAACAGACATTATGCTGAGGATTTTAGGATATATACTGACAACAGAAAAATTTAATGCTCCCACCTTATTATCAGTGTATATTTCCAAATCCTGCTGGTGCCATTTCATTTGTGTCTCAGTTAAATTTGAGCCAACTGTATTTAATCCCTATTTTTGTCACTCTTGTGCAAAGTGACACCAGAGTAAAAGTATTTTACATATCTCTTGAGAGGCACACAGAGCAGGGTGTTTTCAGTATGCATTACATCCACCCTATTTCATGACTTCTCTCAATAATCTGGGAGGAAGACACAGAATGATGAATCTTTGTGGTCTCTAAAGTGCTGTTTCAATTGTACTGCATTAGCTTCTACCCCTTCCAAAACATCTGAAGGTGGGTAAGAAAACAAGCAAATGAAAGTGTACATGTTTTGAAGTTCACGTGATAGTGGCAGGTAACAATTAAAAACACTATTACAAAAGTGCGCTATTATTGCTGCATTGCTGTAATGCTTTAGTAAAAATTATACCTAATACACATACTAGAGTACTTTGTGATCATAAAAACCTGTTATAGCTTTTGGCCTGGACATTTTACACAGACTGCAGACTTTCCAATTAAGGTTTTAGAATTATTAGGGCAAAAAACATCAAAAATATCTATAATTATAGTTATGATATGTTTATATGAGTGATCAATATAGGCTGATTCCTGATTAATTTTATACAAACAGCAGACATCTACAGTTTATATAAACACAGTTTTACAAGACTGTATCAATTAAACAAAAAGTCTGAAACAGAAATTTTCATGATAGTAAAATTTCTTGTCCTGCTCTGTAGGAAACCATCAATGTGTCTTTGGGTCCAGATTTAGGTAAAAAATCTAGGTCATTTTAAATTGCTACAAAGTTCCCACAAATAACCATGGAGCCAACATATCACTCACAGTCTTAAAAATTTTTATGCTTTAAGTTAGAGGGAAGATGTAAATCTTATGTAACTTGTAGACCTTTATATTCTGTTTGAGGTTCAACATTGCTATCAGAAAAATGACAAAAACATTTAATTAATAATCATGATGTTTTAATTTCTCTGCTCAACTATAACAGAAGTAAATAAGATTTCGTGTGCCTGGCACTTAACCAATGTCAAACCATGACACCCACACACATCATTACCAATTATACCATAGAGAATTAAAAGAAATTGAAATGCACAAATCTGATATTTGAAGTAGATCTTTAGCTTGATTAGATCAGTAGCTATGTACCTTAGCCCAAAGATATAAGGATTTACATCCCTATACTTGGAAGTGTTAGGCAAACATTATATTTTCTAAAGAAGAAATGTTTCCTAGAAATGCAAGCCTCTCTCCTTTCTCTTTGGATTCATAAGCTACTTCTGAAGAATGATACTGAGATTATATTGTACATCTCTAATATACTTATAATCTCTCCTTGAAGCTTCTGTGAGCTGGTCTATACAATTACTAAAGTGAATTAGGTCTCACATTAAAATTTATATCAAAGTCAAGTCTTCAAAGATATCCAGGACCTTTGCATCACTGTAATTTTTTGGGGTTTAGAGTTTTGGGTTTTTTACTCTATATGTCTCTATGCATTTTGAATATCCATTTTTGACCTTTTGAATATCCTGGTTTGACCTGTAGCTTTTATCAGGAATCAGTGAAGACTGGTAGACTGGTAGGTGTTTAAGTCTGTATTAGAGTTTGGTTTTGACCATGCAAAGGGACTTTCCATCCTATTTTTGCTGGCAGTAGTAAAGTAAAGCTAGATTAAGAGGTGTAAGGGTGTAAGGATAGACATTAACAATTTAAAAGGTGACACAAGATTACAGAAAGTAGTGCCAGGTGTCCACTGGATATAGAATAGGGAAAAAATAGCTTTCATGATGAAATACCTTGGTTTCACTTTTTCTCTTCCCCCCCTAGAAAGAAGGAAATCTGTAATTATTGTAACAGGTTTGGGCACTTCTTTCACCTTCACAGCCCTCTATTCCTGCTGTCATTACTGTCTAGGGCTTTCATTTCTCAAAACCAGAGATATTTCAGAAATGAACAAAGTATTGTATTCTAATCTGAAGTGCTTCCATGCTGAAATACTGGGTAATATAACAGAATTTCTATACTACTTTGTACCGTTTCACATTTTAAAGAAGCCAAAGTGTTGAAGAGTGTATATCTGTACTAGTAGCTTAAGGAATCAATGTTCTGCCTCTTAAATCTATTTTTTTGATGCCACCTTTTTCTTTTTAACTGTTTGTACTAATCTGTGCTGTGCTATGGAACTTAATTTTCTGACATCACATCCCTCATAGATCAAATGATGGCTGTTTCACACAGCAGAGAAAAAGAGGGAAAGAAACAAAGAAGGAAAGAAACAAAGAAGGAAAGAAGGAAGGAAGGAAGGAAGGAAGGAAGGAAGGAAGGAAGGAAGGAAGGAAGGAAGGAAGAAAGAAAGAAAGAAAGAAAGAAAGAAAGAAAGAAAGAAAGAAAGAAAGAAAGAAAGAAAGAAAGAAAGAAAGAAAGAAAGAAAGAAAGAAAGAAAGAAAGAAAGAAAGAAAGAAAGAAAGAAAGAAAGAGAGAGAAATCTTTTCCCCACATTAAGGCTTTAAACTCTTTCCTGATAACTAACATTAAAAAATAAAATGGAAAAAAAAAAAAACATTAAAAGAGAGTAATGTCTTGGTTACACATGTATGTGTAGAAAGTAATTAAATTCCAACTGAAATAACACTATGATTTAGTTTTTTTGCTCCTTTGGTAGAATATAATGTGAATAAAAGTATATTTCTAATTTGTCATGCATTTTGACAACTTGTTGTCCTAGTATTTTGAATTTTCATTTCTTCCCAACCATAGGACAGTTATCATTCACATAATTTTTTACCAGGCTTTAATTTTTACACAAAATAATCTTAGTGTATTTTATCTCCTTGCCGTCTTAATTAATTTCTTTCTGTGTTGAAATCTTTTTTTAGTAACTTCCTAGGATATCCAGTTCCTCTGAATTAGGCCTGATCTGTGTCACTTCTCAGGGGGTCTGGGGTGCTGGTAAAAGGGGAGTCTCTCCCCACGGTCTCTTATGGCAGGGCATGGAGCAGGACCTGTTCCACACTCCAGCACTGAGCAGGGCAGATAGGGGGTACCAGGGCAGCCCCAGTTCCAGGCACTGGGCACCTCCATGGGCATGGGCAGAGCCTAGGGTGGGATTGGCAGGCTGGCCCTGCTGTGGCATCACAGGGGCAGGGGTTGATGGCTCAGGAGGTTGACATGTGATCCTGAGCCATAGACAGTTTGGGAAGATGCCCAAGGGAAACTTAACAGAGACAGTAAAGATGATAATGACCCCAGGGCCCTGACACAGCTTATAAATTAGTCTCAAACAACAAGCAATTTCCACCCTTCCTTTCCCTCTGCAACTTCATTCTCTGTCATTTAAATATATCGAAGAAACCTCAAAAAAAAAAAACCAAAAAAAACAGGAGCCCCTTAAATATACAAAACTGCTTTTCTTAACTCATGTTCTGTATTGTTGAATGTTAAGAAATCAAAAATTCTCATTTATGTTTTAACTTTTGCCAAAATTCACATTTTCTCACTTTTTTTTTTTTTTTTGGTGGGGTTGCGGGGAGACATACATAGTCTTTGCCTTCTGATAAACCTATGTTTACACTTTGATAGTTCAAAGAGAAATGGAGCAAAAGTTTTGTATTCTGAACATCCTAAGAAATTCAATAAGACTAAGCTTAAATAATGTCTCAAATATTTCTTTATTATGAAAATATTCTGGGTTCTCTTGCTCTGGTAAAATGGAAACAAAAGATAAGTTGGGCTTTTTCCCCAATACCACTGTTTCCATTTCAATTATCAGAGTTGTCATTAAAAACTTTTAGCGGAAGATTTTTGTAACACTGTCCTCTACTGCTATTCACAAAACATGCTTACAACAAGCCTGGTTAGTTAACTCATATCAGCTCCACTCATGACATAGTACTTAAAGAACAGGGGATGACACTCTTGCAACTCCCTTCTCTATTAGACTAAATTAGAAATTCAGGCTTTATGGCAGATGTCATCCAGCCCTTCTGTAACTGACAAATATGGAACTGAAATGTAACAGAATGCTGGAGGCTTCACAGCTCTCCCAATTAAATATGAGGTTTCATTTTCACGGGTTACTTTACCATTAAGCAGTATATTTCTGTGCTCTTTTACCAATTTTCTGTTATTGACTTTGCTCTTGAACTCAGTGTGTGTGTGTGACATATAAACTGAAAACATTCTTCTGATCTTCTCTCTGAGTTTGTTCTCAATCACAACCTCCAGTAAACAACATTCTTGGAAAGCTGCTTCAATATTTCGCACAATTAGATTTTTTTCCTGTGTCACCAAAATACATGGAATACAGATTTTTAACGTTCTCTAAAGATACTGAAAGCAGTGCTAGAATTTGAATTTTTTTTTTAGTTATTTATATATTTTTTATTTTATTCAGAATCCACTAGTCTTCACTCAGGATTTAAATCCCATCTCTTTAAAATTATTTCATTTATACATAATACATAAATTCTTCCTGAGATCCCAATGTAAATGTTCAATCTGTCAAGTAGGAAAACTTCAGATTTCATATGCTTTTTGCCACTGTCTTTGTATACCAGCACACCTGTATTGATTTACATAGTTTTCTCCTTTTTTTCTTTAGTTTAAATCTTACTTGTCCTGTAATTCACTTCTTCAGTCTTCTTTCTGGTGGGTTCTCTCAATGTTATTTTGGTCCTCGGATGTCAACCAGCATTTTTTACTCACTGCTCTTCCAAAGTTAGAGCAGTCCATTCTCCTGTTGGATCTTTAGCTGTTGTTTATGTTGAAAGCTGTTCAGTCTTTTTTTTTCATTCTAGTCTAGGCTGTAACATATACTTAAAATCTACGCCGTCTTTACCTCTCTCAGTGGGATATTAGGAGATACATTTGGGTTAGAGTGAAACAATTATAGGACCCTTAGAAAATCATGCTTTATAAAAGTATTAAAGAGGACTAATGTTTCTTTTGACAAAGACATCTGTAAGCTACCTAACTGCTGTTAAACTCCTAAGTGTTTTTATTAATTCTTTGTCTGCCAACAATATCCCAAAGAATTTAATTTACAGTTATATTTACCATCATACTGCTCAATTATGTGATTACTTCTGTTTATTTTCTGTGATCACATTCTAAGCTGAAATGAACTTCCCTTTGTCCTTACATAAGAATAAAGTAAAATTTTAAATTTTAAACTTGTTTCCAAGAAAATATGTAATTTTTCTGAAGATACAGCAACTAAAAACTGGAAAAAATGCAGTGTCTTTATGAATATTCATACATTTTGATTCTTACTTGAATAAATTACTCAGTTATACGTTAAGCAAAACATATGGCAACACTTTTTCAATGACTAGAGGCTGGTATCTTAATAATAACAACTTGGCAATTTAATGACAGTTCTTTTTTGTTTAAAGTTGTTCAAAATGCACTGTTCTTTAAAGAAATGCACTAATGTGCAAAGTCATCTTTTTAAGAAATTAACTAGAATTTTTGATATAAAAAGATCTTTTGAATGTCAAGAATTATTAATAGTCAAATTTAATACTTAAATGGCAAATTAATGTCTTCATAAATCAATATGGAATCTGCTGTAAGACCAATTTTTGCATGAATTTTTCTTATTCAACTTTATGCAGTCTATTTAAACTTATGAGGATTTTGAGACATGTTCATGGCAAATGAATAACTCCAACTTTTTTATAATGAATCTTTTTTTTAGTAATTTTCTATATATCCATTTAAACATACAAATAAGCATTTTACACACAGAGACCCTGTGTAGTACTGAACCAGCCTTAAGCTTTTCCAAATTAGTGCAACCTGTATTAAAAAGCACCAAAATAGCTTTAAACTGCTCTTCAAAATCCAACATTGAAATATGATGAAAGCAAACCCTGCTTGACAATCCATTATGGCACGCATTCAGAACTTTGCACTACACATAATACTTTCAGAAATTCCTATTATCTAAAAATATTGGCTATTTATTTTTTTATCATTTCACATGTGAGCTTCTTTGAGGGGGATTGGAAGTTTGATAGAAGATCACATATCAGATGCTGAACAGTGGGAAAAGAAGCTAGTTAAAATTCTGCTACTCTTTGCAGAAAAAAAAATGAATTAGTCTATTCCAACTTTTCCAGTTCTCTGTAAAAGTAATTATAGAATGCAAATATTTGTAAACCATATATATTTACGAACTTAAATATTGTTTTCAAAAATCAAAGTTATATTAAAAAAAAATCAATATACATTTCTTACTTTCAGTGTGCAACTTCTCAAAAAAAAAAGGAGATAAAAGTCTAGAAGCATCATTTACTTCTTACAGCTTTCTCATTTCTACCTGAAAATTATTTTTAAGTGCTGTTTCCGAATGATTTAAACACTTTTCTCCTAATGCTTTCAAAAGCTTATTTCTTTCCATTGTATGTCTTTATGCACAGATGTAATACTTCTACTTAGAAGATGCTGTGCTATTATATATAAAGTTTTTGGTCAAATTCACTTATGATTTTCATTTTATGTAATCATATATATGTTAGCAAAAGGATGTAAATGACAATGTCTTATTTGATATTGGGTATTATGAAGTATTTAGATTTCTATCACCTAAAAATATCTATAACAACTCATTAAAGTATTCTAAAAATATGATCAAAGATAAATTGTTTACTGAAATTATAGCACAAAATTGTTATATAAATGTAACATAAAAAGTATAAGGAGCAAAATCCTATATCTCAGTTCTGTCTTCAGTAACCAGTCAAGGTCACTAGACAGCTTTATGCTGCAGGGGTGATCTGTATCAGCTGAGAATTAACCTTACATTCTCCTTAATAAAAATCTTAACTAAACAGAGAATTTACTGTCAGCTTTTTCTTATGTACTCCTTCAAGTCTAAAGCGCTGGTGGTGCTGATTATTTCTGTCATTTGATTAACACTCTACTTAGTCTTGTCAGGGACATGGAAAGATCATTTTTGGCTGCCTAAGGAATCTGATTCTAGAAGTATTACAAAAAATAGGATATACAAACTGCAAAATGAAAATTACATGCACATGAAAGGATAGCAACAGCAATAACAAAACCCCTAAAACAGTAATGCCTTTGCAAAAGCAAAAATTCTTAATTTTTCAATGTTTCTAAAAACATGGAAAACAGTCTTTCATAACACAGCCTAGAAGCTTACATAATACAGGAAATAAACATAATCACAGCAAAACAGATATACTTTGTTAAAGTGATAGTAATGTAATTACTATTACTTGTGTTTTTAGTGTGAAGGTGACATTGAATTTAGGTCTCATTTAGGTATCACTGAAGTCACTTCAAAAATTCCTCATTAATTTAGAAAGATTTTGTATTGTTTTTCCTTGCTGAAAATTTACTAGCGCAATGCAATAGACAACCTTAATTTTAGTGCTGCGTATCAATGTTCAAACAATGTGATGAAAGATGGGTTTCTCCCTGTGATGACATTCATACGAACATTAATTTCTATCATGCTGTTTTATGATTGTTTACTTGTGTTGACTGTATTACCTGAAGAATGACAAAAAATTTCAAGAAAACATTTGTCTTCATTGAAATATATGGAAAATGGTTTCAGTCTTTGTATTTCAATGGAACCATATATGAAAACATAATTGTAGAGGCCTATCACACACAAAGGCACCTTCAAATTGTAGAAAACTAAACTGTCATATTTCAAACTTTAGAAATATAGAATGTGTGATGAGATGATGGTTTCAGTATAGCAGGAATAGACCCACTTTTTCCATAATTTATTTCAAACAACAGAACAGTTTCACATAAATAGAAAATAAGAGTCTGTTGGCACACTGCTGTCTCATGTTCAGCACCTATTGATCAGCGCTCCCATGTCCTTTTCCACTGGGCTTATTTTTCGACTGTATGGGGTTATTGTGATTGTAGTGCAGGACCCAGCACTTGACCTCGTTGAACCTCTGACAATGGGCCTCAGCCGATCCAGCCAGCCTATCCAGATCCCTCTCCAGATCCTTCCTACCTTCCAGGAGATCAACACTCCCACCCAGTTTGGCGTCCTCTGCGAACTTACTGAGGATGCAGTTGATACTCTCTCCAAATCATTGGTAAAGATATTAAGCAGATCTGGGTCCAGTACTGGGACATTGGGAAACCCACTAGTGACAGGCCACCAACTGGATATGGTGCACCTCTTCAAAAAGAGTAACTTTCAGGTCTGAAAATACCAAGCTGAAAAAACCAGTTTGAAATATATCCGGAATTTATTTTGACTGGAATATAGAACTTTTACTGTTTCAGAGTGTGATTCTCAGTTTTGAATAGTAACTCCAACATCATTGTATATTTCCTCAAAATTATCAAATAATGTAACATGGAAATTTTTAGCATAGATTTGCTGAAAATTTCAAAGCAGAACACAAAAGGAATCAGTTTCTCTATAAAATTAAATTCGTCAATAAATTTCCTTTTTTTTTTTTTTTACATAAATGTTAAGGGCAAAATCTTTTGCATGTTCTTTTCTATATATTTTAGCTCATAGGCAATGCACATGACAGCAACCTTCGCAGACAGAACAATCGGCTTGGGTTTTTTTGGGTTTTTTTGAAAGATGAAAGTTAGGGGTTTTGTGTGATTCATATAACCTTCATTCACAGCTAGGTAACTAAGTATTGGATTTTATAAAGAAATTAAGACACCAGGCATTTGGATTAGTAGTGTTTGCCATCATTCATACTCAATAATTGAGGTCACAGGGATTATAAACTCTAATGTGTCAAATTGAATTCACCAGCAAGACATCTAAAATCCTTTAATTATCTGCTTTGGGGGCAATGGATTAACTAGAGCCTGTCAGGAACAAAGAGATATCCTGTTTACTTTTTCCCATTTTAGAATTCTTTTTGTTGTTTTTTAAGTAGGTACCAATAACTATTTAGCCAAAAAAATATAAAAATAATATGTAACCTAAATCCTCCCTCTTTCTTAATAGATTTTACATTACCATTTAATCATGATCACTGTATATTTACATGCCCTTTTACACAGGGGATAACAACTGGAATAAATCATAGTTCTTTGTCACTTTCAACCATTTATCACAGAGAATCATATTAGACATAGGAACTAAAAATGTCATTTGGTTTGGTCATAAAATGATAATTAAAAAGATTGATGTGGAAAGAAAGATATATATGTAGTTACAATGTTCATCATTTCATTTCCATCTTAACTGATTATTTTCTCAGAGTTTCTTTCTGTTTTCTGTGACTACAAGTCAGACATAGTTCCTATTTTCTTCATTTTTGTCACACTAGATATTTCACATTCACCAATTAAATGCTGTCCAAAATGTCTCAAATTTTTAATGGCAAACTTCATTAGTATTAAAATTTTAGTTGCTTGGAAGTTTTGTCTCAGATTCTTTCATAGTGTTGTTTACAATCTGACTTTATAAAGCTGTAAGTCCCTTTTCAGTCAGTATTCAGTCAGTATTGTCTTAGAAACTATATATTTAGTTTAACATATGTAATTTCATATATTGTTTTACAATATATAATATATTCATATATTATAGTGTATATTTTAATAAAATAAGCATTAACTTTTTAAGAAAATGTTCTGTTGTTAATTTCCTCCATAATAACAAACATCACAAATGCTAAATAAGAAGTCTTCCTCCCTATCATTAATTAGTATTACTGGAGATAATTTCTGGTTCTGGATTTATATTTAAAAATGTAATTTTCTAAAAATTTCCTTTTTATATAAGATCTCTCATATTTGATTTCTCAGCAAAAAGACCATAAGAGGAGGAATTTTTAGTTAGCTTTTAGTCTCTGCTTCAAGGTTGCCATTGTGGTGTTTTTTACTAGGGGATTCAGGAGACTTCGGATTCAAGTCCTGTAACTGTGATGAATATTTAATACATCAATAGGTATCATACTTTAGAGAAAGAAGCTCATGAGAGGCTATGGGAAAGAAGAAAGTTAACTTGTTTACTCATTCACTCAAGTTTTCAAAGTCACTATACACAGGAATAAACAAAAACACATACAAATTGAGGGAGTGGCAATGAACACTGAATATTGAGAGGTTATTTCATTAACAACTGAGAGGCAGTAGTGATTAAAAGGGAAAGATGGAAAGATTAAGGCCTGACAGATAAATGAGATCCATTACTACAGAATTTCAAGGGGTTTTTTACTTTTTTTTATTCCTTCATGTACCCCAGTGTGGTATCTCCTGTTCAGAGATGGATTTAAAACAATAGAAGACAGGTATTTCAGAAACTATTTCATTATTCATGAAATAATAAAATGCAAACAAGGATATAAGTTAAGTAAATATTTTTCTCATTGCAGAGTGAATCCATTATAATATTTCAATTTTTATTTCTTCGGTATACTTTTTTCTAGTGTTTCAAGTATTTCAACAAAATGAACTAATATTAGATAATGATAGATGAATGATTGTCCTTACTCGCTACTGTTTGACATTGGTTTACAGTGGCAATAATTGCTTCATTATTTAATGAAAAACCACGTCACATTTCGGTGGCAAAGCCTCATCTTCTCAAGACTTTATTACACAATTGAAAGGATTGATTGCTGTTGATTGGATTTTGTCTGAGGACACAGTCACTTCCTCATGACACTGAATTTAACAGTCACTTTTTCCAATCTTGGGTAAATCAAAATCTCTGTTCATCTTTTGCATAATCCTTTCTGCAGCTGTCGAAAAAAAAATGAGAGAAAAACAAACCCATATAAAATGTCAGTCTTTTTCAGTTATCATTACCAAAGTCTCTGTGTTACATCTAATAGAAAATCTGACTATGCAACTGAAATAACATTTTACCCCGCCAGACTTTGAGTGGATCTCTGTCACATAGATAAGCCTTATATATTAGAAGGTGAAGAAGTTTTGCTCCTTCTCTCACAGCTATTGCAGAAGCACCTTCACTTCGTTGCAGGTTTTACTTATTGATTCCTACCGCCATCAAGCAAAAGGCTACGATGTGTAACACGCGTCTGCGCTTTGAGAGGACATTCGGAGAGGGTCCTCTCAATGGCAGCAGAGTTCCATTCCCTCGTTGTTGGCAGCAGGTGCAATAATCTTGGTCCTTCAGATCTCATTTCCAGCTCATATAAATTATGTTTCCTCTTTCCAATTGCTCTGCTTTTCCTGCAAGAAAAAACAAAACACCAACAACACCATCACCACAACAGGAATTTTTTTTCTTTCTGAGTAAAACAAAACTGAATTTTTCTTAGACAGAAATACTGGCATTGTCAATGCCCAATATGTGTCATATGCACAGAGATGTTGCTGTTATAGGACCCAGGGGCAGTGACCAGCAGGAAGGGCTCAGATTTCCAAGAAGCTGGGCACTGTAACAACCAGAGACAGCTGAAATATAGTGAGACTAAAAGGCCATTTCCTTCAAAGAGCAAATACTATATACTCTATACCCCGTAAACAAGAATGATTTCTTGTTTAAAGGCTGATGAAAGAAAAATCTACAAATATCTTTTAAACATATATAAATTCTGGATGATCAGATAAATTTTTTAATAAATCCCATTAGAATGTCCTACATTTGTATAAATCATATTAATATTCTAGATATCTCTCAAAAAAACCCCACCCACCTACTACTGCGTCACAGTACAGTACAGCTGTGAAATACTTTTGCTAAAATAATTGTATGTTTAATACAATATACTATATACTCCTGGCTATCTTATTCTTTACAACATTCATAATATAGTAGTGTTCTATATATACAATGCCTCTAGCTATCTTTCTGTTGTTTAAATAAGAAATTTATAAAAGATAATTTAAATTTGGAATTCATAATATACTTTTGTATTTATTTTTGTAAATCATATATTTTTATTAATAGGCTGAACTGATGTTTTTCTATTAAATTAATCTCTTTCAATATCTGTTATTTCAAAGTGTAGTAAGCCTGAAAATAGTCACTTAGGAATAGATTTATTCTGTAGTTATTGGTAAATCACATAGGTTCCTGCTGCAATCCATATATAATAGAAAAAAGCTATTTCATAATTTTATAATAGCATGCAATTATATATTTTGAACATGCTTAGCTTGGAATGCTGAAGAAGGTATTGAGCATATAGAGGTTAATTGTGTTCCTCTATGTTAAATATGCATAGCATGTTATCTGATTTTAAATGCAAATTAGTAGAGAATAACATGCATTTTAATTTAAAGATTGTAAAGTAATAATGATATAGTAAATGTGAATAAATTTCTAAAATTAAAATTGCATTATTAACGATTACATCTATCTATTCTAACACTCAAAAATGACAACATACATATGAGGTTTGCAAGCAATTTTTTGATTTAGTACAATTCTAATAGTTTTAAGATTAATTTATTACAAGGAAAAATAGCATCGTGTGAAGCAAAGCACAATGACACATTAATAAGAAGGTTATTTTTAGATTTTGAGAATAATGAACATCAGAACTATCATATTGTACCATTTTCACATCAGTAGCAGGATTGCAATTTGTATATCTTTTAGTATTTTCCATTCCATTCCCTTTTTGTTCTGTAAAGAAAATATCATATGAAACACAACTGAAATTTAAAATACCCTGATAACATGTGAGGGTAGAGTTGCAAAAGTAATTTAATACTACAGGAGTCTAGATCTCTTTTTATCTCAACAATCAGCAACTAGAAAACAATCAGCAGTCTCAACATTAAGGAACACACTGTCAGTAAGCTATGTGGGAAGAGTATAAATGGTACTTCACTCACAAACCTGACTGTACACGTGTGATCTCTTTAGACACTCCTTGTCAGCTGTATACGTGGTACAGGTGCATATAACATCAGGATAATGCAAGAGAGATGCATCTCGCTTCAGTTGCCTGTATTCCAGAAATTTCCTTCAGACAATTTGCATTAAGAATAATAAATTGAAGAACCCCACAGAAAAAAAGTATACAGTCGTACTAAATTAGAGAATTTTTTTCTGGGAAGTACAAGAGATAGCAAATATCCAGTTGCTTTGGTTCTGGAAATAATATACATCTTCTTTATAGAGTAACAATTACAGGGAAAAAAATCATGCTCAACTCATATGGCCTTGGGTGGATATGAACAGTGAAGAATAAATTTTCAGAAAATTTGATACCAAGCTATAATTAATCTCTAGTGAATGAGTGTGAATTAGAAACTGAAGCTTACCACCTGAACAAAG
>VWZQ01007867.1:425083-437792 GCA_013397015.1 Myiagra hebetior | reverse complement strand
AAATCAAAAAAAAAAAAAAAGACAAAAAAGACATAACAGTATGTGTTCCCTTAATGCCTCTGGGGAAAAAACTGAATGGTTTCAGATTAATCTCTCCAAGAAAACCCAGACCTCTGAAAATACTCAGTGTAGAAAGAGTAGAATACTTGCATACCTATGAAATAAAAATTTAAAAAACAAACCAAAAAACCCCCAAAAACAACAGAGGAAGAGCCATTGGAAATAAAACTGTAATGCAAAATATCAGTAATTTTTAACTGTCAGTGTCAAGACTCATGCTATCTATCATAGCACACTGCACCAGATCTTGAGTTAATCTTTATTCGTCTAGAGCCAAGTGGTTCTTCACAGGAATGATATTTGAAAAGTTTTTTTCCAACTAGACATGGTCATTTAATAGCTGCCACAGAATTATTATTACCTTACTATCTCCCCTTGATTCAGCCCTGTAGCATACAAAGAAGAATTTACAAGATTCTGAAGTTTCTAATACATTGCTCATGGTTACTACAGTAAGATTGTTCTACAGATGCACAACAACAAACTTTATAACCACTTGACAGAAATGCTTAACAGAAACAGGAATCTAACTAATTTCACAGTTCTAGTTCTAAATACCATGCAGTCTTATTAGTTTTGTTAATTCCATGGGTTTGTGTTACTTTTCTGTATTTCTGATGTTTAGACCTAATTGTATCCAAACTGTTAAGACTTTTCATATTTCCACCATTCTCTATTAGAAGAGATTAGTTCCTAGACTGAACTTAAGATTAAACCTGATTTTAGTGTCTTTATTTTTCTGGGTACAAGAACTCAGAAATGATTGTTTGCATCAGTTACTCAAACTACTCAACAAAATAATTTACTAAGACAAGAACAGGGCAAGTCAGTACTTTAACTCCTTGTAAAGGGCTCTTTCATGGGAATATCTTTTTTATTTGCTGGGAGTGATACTTGAGGCCATGGCACTTTTCTGAGTCATGATAAGTGTCTACTTTTCAGAGCAGATGCTCAATTTACATACAAAAATTTCAGTAACTGAAAGATGACATGAAATAACTTGAATAAAAATATAAAAAAATGCATAAAATAAATTTCAAAATACTGTTATGGTTTTAAGAAAATGAATAAAAAACCACATAAATATGATTTACAGACAACACAAACTTTGTGCCAAAACTGATCTAAAATTGCAGTAAATTATGCACTTGGTATGAGCATCATACCAAATGATGAAGTAGCATAGGAGCTGGCAGACTGGATCACAGAAATGGTCCAGCTGATCTAGAATCTTGGTTTTGTTATGGCTGATATCAGTTTGGCATCACAGAAAAGGGAGTCCATTAAAGGACAATCAAGTATCATTCATTCTTTCTGTGGGCTGTAAAATGTAATCCTGAATTCATGGTTCTCTAGTTGCTTTCTAAAGAAATGCATACTTTCCATCAAATATAAAAAAGAAAAATCTGCTCATTGACACTATAAGAAAAATCTATCAATATTTTGACGTACTAGCTAGTAATACTGCACAGAACTACAGAATAGCTGAGGTTGAAAGGGACCTTGGGAGACAGTGCAGTCTAACCCAGAAGTCTCAGAAGTCTTTGCTGAATATATACTGGTTCAGAGGAGGAACCTGAGCTGTTAAATCACAGGCTGAATTAAAATGTAAGCAGGGGAGGAATCCGAATGAAGGAGCAAACCAGAACCTATTCATGTGTTCTCATGCTCTATCCCTTTGTGTTTAGGGGAGAGAGACAACAAAGGTGTTCTATGTAAAACTGACTCATAAAATCATCCCCATCAATGCTCTCTTGGAAGATTAGTCCCCCTGGTTGTTAAGTCAGTTCAAGACTTGCCACTGCTACTGTGGTGATAATTTTCCAGACTATGTTTTGGAACATTTTGAAGAACAAAAGATAAATTAAGTAACTAACAAAATGTCAAACTGTCTTTGCATCTTTAGTATACAAACTGTACAGTGAGGTTCTTGTCAACTATATTTCTTTCTTGATGAGTAGTGTCAGTCAGAATCTCTCCAGCTTAGCAAGGACAGTGATAAACTATAAAATTCTGGTTTTCTTCTGATAAGTAATAAAAAGCTTATGGTTAATTTATCCTTGGGGGGAAAAAAAGACTTAGAAGCTAGATATTAATCTGCAAAGTCTTTGTCAAGTTAAGGACACATTTTCAAAGAGCAGATACCAAAAGGTGACCTAGACTGAACAATAACATCAATAACAACACCCACAGTGTCTTCAAGGTATGAGAGTTGACATATGCTTGGCAAGCACTCAGACAACTCTGAAAATCCGAATGCTTAAAATAAGTATCCTCATGCAAACCAGAAATAAAACATATATTTCAGAATGGCTTTTTTTGAATTGAATCATGTGAAATGCTGAGTGAGAGGGTGTGGTCAGAGGTGTTGTCAGGGTGCAATAATTAACATTTAATGTTTAGGTATGGCATTTGTTTAAAGATTTTGAGGTAGATTTTAACCATAAGCACTAGGCAAGAAAACCATAAGCATCCCATGTTTCCCAACTATTACCATGTGATCTTAAGGTGTTTTTTTCTATTTTGTTTTAACTGAAAAAGTTGTGCTGCTTAAATGTTCTAAGCCAGAAAATTGCAGCTGTTGCTAGAAATTTGGCATGAAGTTAGATATAGAAAAAAACCAATTTTCAGTGGTTCTTCATCAGCTTACAACTTTTTAATGAATATTTTAGTTTACATAATCTTGACATACTTTTTGATAAATGTTTTAGAAAAAAAACACCCCTCTTATAGGTACTGATAGCTATAGGCTTTTAGCTATCCATAGTATATATATAAAAAAATAGCACTTTTGATAAAAATGTACAATAAGAGAAGAACATCAGAATTTTATCATTTCTAACAGTTAACATTTTTTCCCCTAGGATTCTAAAATCCTATACCTAGGTTTTTACCACTTTTTTTCTGGACTTAAGCTGTAAACAAAAACAGTCAAGAAAGCTTTCATACTGTTCAGATGTTTTCCATATGTCAGGTTTATCATTAAAAAATTCAGTTTAAAATACTACAAAGTGATATGCCTCATTCTTGACAAAATACTGATAAGAGAATTTGTGGAGTTGGCAAACAGTCAATTGTTGTTACAAAAAAAAAAAAAAGAAAGAAAGTGGAGGAGGGGGAGACTCGAATTGTACAATTTGCAGTATGTCTGATAAAGGGGAAAGAACTAAGCAAGAAACATTACTAAGGCAACTACAAATAAGGGTGCGAGACAGTGGCCCTAAAGGAAAGAAGTAAATCAGGGTTTGATGAGTGTTTTTGAAAGGACAGTAAATGTGGTGGCAGTGATGATCAAGAAAGGAGATAAAACAGCAAGCAGAAATTACAAGTAGGACAATATAGGAGTATCTGTCTTCTGTCCCCTTTTCAACCTCTGCAGCTTGGCCCAAGACAGCAAACCTGTTGCATGTCTGCAAGTCTGTCTGAATTATCCCTGTGATTAAGGAGCACCTGGGGTGAACACCATAAAGATATTCCCACTAGAAAAAACACCTTCATAAATGTGAAATTTAGACAATGAGATTTTGTAATGAAGTGACATCTCTGTTTATGAAAAATGTCAACAGTCTTCTTAGTAAGATACCAACACTAAGGGTCTATGTGAACCTTGCACTTCTTCAATAAAGTGGGAAACATTTTTTTATTGACTTCAGTAAGAGAAATATAGTGTTTTATTAGCATATGCTTCCAAGATTATCGTAGCAAAATATCCACCTATTAAGATGACTGCATTTTTCTCTAATAGGTAAACATACAGATCAAAAAAGTTGTGGTATTGCTTCACAGGCATTTTCTTGGAATTTTCTAACCAATATTTACTTCAAATATATAAAGGAATAACAGAGAAACATGAGCAAGTCACTGAAGAATATATTACTACAGCTAATGAACAGTGAGTTGCTCTAAGCTGTCTGCTTACCAGAACTATATATGTGCATTTAACAGAGAGTTATATAAGAGCATTTAAGAAAATATAAAATTATATTTTCACCACTAAAGTGACAAGACCCACAAAGATGAATAATTTCAAAAAGAAAATTCCTAATTGTTTCACTTCATACTATCTTTTTGACAAATTGGTTTTGCTTTTCTGAGGTGTTTTCATGTCTTAAATGGGATATTCACCTAATATAATAACTTAGAAAAGTTATTATATTAAGTATCAAACCAAATCTGTCAGTTAAATCTGTCCCCTGTAAATTGGTACTAATTTGATCCAACCTCATCATTACTAACCTGGGCCTCATACAAAATAACTGTGGCATTACTATGATGTAGGAAAATATGAACCAGTGGTTCACATATGAAAATTAAGAATAATTAAATTTGAATCACCTCAGACTTTTTATATTTTCCTTATGCAGTTTGAAAAAAGCTGTGTGATAAGCTGAAATAGTGACCCATAAATAGTGTCCTTCAGTAAACTCAGAGAGATGCATTTCATAGTTAGATTGTCTGAAAGGCCATCACTGTGGAATATTCTTTTCTCAAAAGACAGGTAGGGGGACCCTCTCTTAAACTCCTACCTGGAAGATTTTCAATGAAATGGTAGTAAATGTAGGGAGAGGGGAGTGGAGGGGGTGGTGGATGTGGGGGTGTGTGTAAGTAAAAGGTCAACCTTGCCTGAGGCAAGAGCTGTACACATTGAAGTTCTGCTAACATGCTTTTCCTTTTTATTATTCTGTGGAGGTTGAGTTTAAAAGTAGGACAGATAGTTACCCTTTTGGATACTATAAAGCTTCCAAGTGGAACCCCCAGAAGTGTTTGTGTGCCTTGCACTTGTCTACACTGCAAACTGAACTAGCTGTAAATGAATTGTTCCAGGAATGAAAAGCAAATTAGCTGTTTCATCAGAGAGTAATTGCATCACAGCTCAATGCAGCTTAATGCCCACTTCTGAGAGCAAGAATTGATACACAGAGTGATGGATGGTAAAGCTATTAAACCTGTTTATTCCAGATCTTCTAATGAGTTCATCCCAACAAGGGTGATGCTAGGCAGTAGGGGGTCACCTTGTCTTGGGTAGTACACATTGGATTAGGAGCATCCCTGTAAAGAGAAAAAGGCACTTTATATACCTTCACTGATATGCTCGAAGAAGCTTTTGAATTACAGGGTGAAGATACACACAGTGACACAGAAAGGAGATACCTGTAGCAGGAACAGAGAGAGGCAGATGCATGGATATGGGGTCAGCTTGCAACAAACTCACAGCCAGGTCCTTCAGGGATCCAGGGAGAGTTTGGAAGGATTTGTCAACCCAAGAAGTCACTGGAAGCTGTCTCACTGTAGTAAAAAAAAAAAAAAAAAGTGATCATTGAAATGTGAGAAAAATGTAGACTTCTTTTCAAACCTTTTACTTAAACAGTGTCATACTGTTTATGTAAACAGTGTCATGCAAACCATAGTGTGTGATTTTTCTCCATAAAATTACAGTGTTCAAGTCCCTTTAATTGCAGTCCCCTAAATGCATACATTTAGACATCAGAAAAGTTTAAATCTTTTTTCACTTCAAAAAAAGAAAACGAGACATTTCCACTTCAATAGAAATTTACTTCTACCAGTTTTGTGTTCCAGCTGGAAGTACTGAGTCTGGTTGGATTGGAGAAAGAGATGCATGAAAAGACACTATTAAAAGACACAGTTTTTACCAACAAAACTATCTATTTTTATTATCCTTATGTATAGAAGACACCAATCCATTATTGAAATAGTAATTGCTGCCTCCATTTTCACATCATTCTTTATGGTAAGCAATATCAAATAATCACACTCAAAACCAGCAGCAATGATGCACCAACAGAAAACTTATATTTTACAATTTTTATTGTATGTATCCATGTTTGTAATTTTCTGAAGAAAACAGTAGAATTATGCTCCCACTGAAGGCAATTACAAAATTTATATTCATTTCTCTGAGAACATAGTGTGATTTTTACTTGATTGTCAGATTCCTCTTCAGGGGTACTCATTGTAATTTATTAGGAATATTTTTCCCCTTTTTTTTCTTTCCTTTGAAGGGCAGAGAAGAAAGCATAAAGTTCAGAAATAGAAGATTAAAAAGATGATGTCAGACTTTCCAATTGATGAGCTGATCTGCATACTGAGGGAAAGTAATTAATTTCCATGGAGTAAAAAAGGATCAGTGGGCATGAAGTTGAGGTTTACAAAAGCTTAATAGAAGAAATAGTATGAATACAGATTCATTTTTGAGTGGAGGGAAACTGTCAAAAGTAATGAAGTAAGATTGTTGAGGGTAAGTAAGTATGCTGGAAAATATTTTCCTATAGAAAGTTAAAACCCCCAAACAATTAATAGTTATTAACAGGAATTTTTGAAGTATCATCCTTAGCTCAGATTTTTTTAATGTTCCCTATGAAGGACCTTCCAATCATTTTTAATTTATTTTGAAGAGACAAAATCAAAATGAAAGTTAGTCGTTAAAAAATAAAGTTACAGATTCTTGAATACCATAGATTAGGGTGTTGTAGAGTCCTGAATATTTGAAATTACCCTCACTCAAATCTTCACTGGGATTTGGTGTAAGCCAGAGATTTAAAGTTCTTCATAATCTCATCTAAGACTAGACTTACACTGAAAAGCCTGTGGAATTTAAATCAAGTGTAAAGACAAAGATTTCACAAACAAAACAAAACAAAACAATTCGGAAAAAAATTCAACACACTACAGTTCTAAAGCAAGGTTTTATTTCAGCAGATTGATTTTCATCTTATCTGGTGCTGTAGAGGTTCAAGACTTGGTCACTGTCTATATTACGTACCAGCATGTATATACTTCATTGTAAAGATTCAAAATAGTACTAAATTTAGGATGAGATTCAACTAACAGATAAACACAAGATAAATTTTGTCAGACGAGTGAAAGAACAGAAAGATTATTCTTGATAATTTGATTAAATTGAAGTAGATGTATATAAAAGGAAAAAGAAATTTCTTCATGGAGAAGGGCATCCGTTTGGACATGAGATTCTGCCAGCTATACACCAGAATGAGCAACTGAGTCATGTGATTCTGTGTGAAGAGAGGACCTCCATCCTCTCTGTAGCCATCACTACTAGGATATTTTGATGACGATCCTCCTGAATCCTCTCTTCTTCAGGGAAAAAAGACCTAGCTTTTTCAGTCTTTTGCTACAGGCAGCTTCTCCAGTACTTTGATCATCTTCCTGGGCCTCTACTGTCTGTACAGAGGTTTCTTCTTTTGTGGGATCAGAACTGAACACCTGTTCCCCCAGTGTGGCCTGACAATCACTGAATAGAGTAGGATGATAATCACAGAATGAATTGGGTTAAAGACACCTTCAAGATCACCTAGTTCCAACCCCCTTGTTCCAGTCCTCTATCTACACTAGAAATACCCCTACAGAGGCAGGCAGGGTCCGATTCGCCTTTCTTGCTGCAGCAGTGCACTGTTAACTTGTGTTCAGCTTCTTTTCCTCCAGGACCTCCGGGCCTCTTTCAGCATGACTGCTCCTCAGCCACACAGATCCTAGTCTGTACTGGATCTTTGGCTTAATTATTTCATTTTGTCCCAGTGGTAGGGCTTTCTCTTGTTATTGTTAAACTTCTTAGTGAAGAAAAACTAATTCAGATTGTGCAGGTTTTTTCACTCTGTGTAGCATTAATTTATGGGGGAAAAGCAAAGAAATAAAACAAATAAAAATGGAGAATGTGCCTGGAAAAATAGTGCTCTGTAAAAGTTTATTTCAAAAGTATATACAGCATTTGACAATATAAAGTTTATTTTATAACCAGTAGAAATTAAAATCTCTGAGTTTTTTTAATATTTGTTCATGCTGAAACCAAAAGTTAATACTATCTCTAATTCTGTTTTAAACTCTCTTTAATGAGAATTTTTCATTTTACTCCTGCATATCAAACTATCTCATCCTGTGAGAAACCCCTCAGCTAAATTTTTCAATATTTCTCTGAAAATACCATCTGTTGTTTAAGCCTTATATAAACGTATTTTATTCTTTGTTTCCCATATTAGCATTTCATTTGATGAAATCTCATCCAATCCAGGAAATGCTGAATAATGAACACATAGTTGTTATAATTTTCTTAATTATGCATTACATGGTTTCAAAACAACTTACTCAAATTTTATAAACCCAGAATTACCACGTCATTAGCTTATAGAGCAGTGCTATTAATTCTCAAAATTAGACACATGATGTGTTGAAATCTATATTTCTAATAAAATATATATTTACAAATAGGATGTTGTACTAAAAATAAATTTAATCTCAGCAATCACAATTAATAGAAAATCATGCTGAAATTAGTGTTTACAGAAATTCTAAATCAGTAAAATTCTATCTATAATCTCTCTTCTACCCTAGCAGTAGCATTCATAGAAACTGAGCCTCTTAGATTTTTCAATGAATGTGCCCAAATTTCAATTTGAGATCTTTGTGAAGCTTCTCTGCAGAGAGCAGGACTCCTGACAGACCAAATAACCCTGACAATGGTTGATGATTTAAAGTTTTGTAATGTTACCTTTCAATCTGGGAATAAAAATTATCTGAAAATCTGCAATAAGAAAGAATAATGATGTCTCTTCCCATTTGCAAGGACTATATGGATAATTTCTTACAGTGAAGAAAAGAACAATAAGTTCACTATATTATAGGTAGAAATGAATAAATTAATACACTGAAATTTCTAAATCTTGAACTTAATGAGAGAAAATCCCTATTATCTACCCTATTATCTACATTAGAAAATACACACATTTGATTTTTTGTGTTCTAAAACTCCTATTTCTATGGGAATAGTGAGGAGTGTTCTAGGTCTTGGTAAAAGGTTCCCTAGTCCCATTAGGGACTGAAGGCTGAGAACTACTCTGAGCTTCACTTCTCTCTCTCAGTCCTGCACAACTTTCTCATCAACAAACTTTTGGATTAGCCTTTAATGGTTCCTGCACTTTATTATGTAGATGGACAAAACCCAGGGCTTGCAGTCCAAAATAAATATCAGTTTTGCATTCAATGTCTTTTCAGGTATAAAAATGACAAGTCATTTAATATTAATTAAATAAATATCCTGTGAGTCAATATCCCAGTTATATTCCTTTGTTGTTAATACGAAAAGATCGTAAGAACTCCTTCCCTCAGTAAATTTCTACCTTCAGTTCTGCAAAATATTATTCCCTTCCCACAAACTGGCAAATGGTCTTGTTCCTGTAATCTCAATAGCAATTTCATTAATTTATTTCCTTCTGTGTTGGCTGTGCTAGAACTTTTTAAACTGGGAATTCTGGGGTGCAGTGGACTGACCCCAAACATCAACTGACTCCACAGTGGGATGGAGGAAAGATTCAGAAGAAAAAATGTACCAAAAACTTGTGAGTCAAGATAAAGTGAGTTTAATTATTTAAGGGAAAAACCAAACCAAACTAACCAACCAAAAAGTGAACAAAAAAAATTGCCCACCACACATCATAACCCCACATAAACAAGCAAGTGATGCAAAGGCAATGACTCACCACCTCCTACAAACACACCAATTCTCAGACAGTCTTTGAGATATGACTCCTGAAAAATTATGCCCCAATCTTGCTGAGCATAGTGTCATACAGTATGGGATATCCCTTTGATCCATTGGGGTCAGACACCCTGTCTGTGTCCCCTCCCACATTTTTGTCCATCCCTATTCTACTTGCTCAGGGTAGAGTAGGCTGAGGAGCAAAGAAAGACTCAATGTTGCACAAGCATTGCTCAGCAACAGCTAGCACAATTGTATCACCAACGTTGTTTTAATCACAAATCTAAAGCAAAGCACCATACATACTGCTATGAAGAAAATTGCCTCCATCCTAGCCAAACCAAGAGAATGCAAATTATCACCTATATGGATTATATACACCTGAAAGTACTATATATATACAAATTCTGAACTTTTGAGACAATGGGAAATATGTAGGAGTAATCACGGTATTTGTACGAATATATAGATACTGCATAATATATTTGCAGAAATATTATGCCACTTTCAAGTATCCTTACACCTTGATAATGCTCTTCATGCATCAATCCCAAAGCACTTTATATATCATACAAATAATAACACAGATCCTCAGCTGATGACCAGATGGACTCATAGGGACAAAATTTACTCACAGAGCTTTCTGATTTGTATAGAAGTAAAAAGAGCAAAGAATTAAAACCTGAATCCTGAATCCTGAATAGGAGCCATCTACTATGAGCATATCTGAATCAAAGAATTTGATCAATCAACTTTTGAAGCAACCTGCTTCTTGTCAGTCCCTATTAAACTACTTCAGTTCATTGTGGAGTACTGTCTTCACCTAAGAACTGGGCTTGTTTCAGAGAAGTGGAAAATGAGTTGCAGGAGTGCACTAAATGATCTTCAGCTGAAAATATGTATTCAGTACCTATGGCCAAACTGAATTTACTGTGAAAAAAAACACCTTGAGAAGTGTGATGTACAGGGTGATGATTATATCCTCCATAACAAGATTTTTTTCTCTACACATCAACTCCTTTTCATCCACATTGATTTCAAAAGTAGCTGTAGTCTATGTAACTGACAAGAATAACACACAACAGGTAATTTGAGCTGACTATATTTTATTTATACTCCAAAAATATTTTCCAGAATCTCTCTCTGTCCCTCTCTCCCTCCTCTTTCTCAGGCACATACACACACTCACACCTCCCTCCTTCTTGAACTGAGAACAGAAAAGGCTCAAAATGTTTCAAACTCGACAGTTAACATTTTTTCAGAACACAGGTGATATAAAAAGGTATGAGAAAATAGGAATAACTCTGTGATTGAAGTCATTAAATACAAAACTTTCCTTTTCTCACTTTGTCATTGCAGTGACTTTGCATTTTTTTTCTTCTATTACTTCTTCCAATCTAACAATTTTCAGTGGCTTCCTGGGTTGAATGCATTTCAAACAATTCCCTTTCTTTGTTTGTAGGAAGTTCCTTATGTTACCTCTGAGGTTTTCCTTTGGTCTGTTGTCTGATTGTAGACAGACTCCTGCTCCTTTGAGGGTCTTTATGGCAACCTCTTTCATTTCCACTTCCCTCTCTCTGACACTTCAGATATCTCTTTCCAAACATGGACACACACATACATAAATGTGAAGATGATGAGTTGTATTTAAGGAGATTTCCCCTTCCCTCTGGAATTTATCATTGAGCTAGAATAAACTGGTCAGAACAAGTAAACATAAAGAATATTGAATTGCTGTGAAACTCTCAGCGTTTTATTATGCCTTGTTAACTAAATAAGGTATTTATACTGTAAAGCAGAAGATTACAAATTAAATGATTCATCCTTCTCGAGAAGTCTCAGATAAAAGACATAAAGGTTAACACAGTTGACCTTAACTTGAGCAAATTAGAGAAAGATGCATAGCACAAATGAAAACTTGTTAAATAGAAAGAAAAACAAGTTATCACTGTTTCTAAAAACCCAGAAGGTATTTACAGTAGATCTGAGAAAACTGTAGGAGTATTTAATTAAGATCTCTCATTATATCTTTTTAAATCTTTGAAAAGTCTGTTTATTCTAGCTTCTAGCAATGGTACAGTCAGTGTAATTATCATCATTAAACAGTATCTTTGTTGAACTCCACAAATGTATGGCAGAAAAAAAAATCATGAAGACACAATGCCTGAATTAACTCTTTGATGATCATAATCTCTAAAGTCATGGCTGTTTGCTAATCAGTATTTCATTAGAATTCAACATATGTGAAGCATCCCAAGCCATGAGATTCAGACTGTCACACATTCAGCATTCCATAACATTCTCTCTTTCTCACTACTCTGTCAGCTTGTGGATTCCAAAACTTTCATATTTGCCAAGATTTTCAGAACTAACACCATTGAGCAATAGACCTCTTAGAAGCATCCATGCTCTGAAGGCATTGACAGGCCCAACTATCCCTGGGCACCCCCCAAGACCTCCCCCCACATTGCACAGGTCCCAGGACTCCACTGAAGTCCCCCATGGCTGTCAGTCCCTTGGTGCTATGACAGCAAGAAGTGGTGCTTGTTGGGAATCAGCTTCATTTCTCCAGTCTAAGTGAAATTGTTTCTGTGGAAGGAATGACTACATAGGCAAGGGGTCTTCGTTTCAGAAGAGAGGTGCCTTGGGTGAGTGTGAACATGTTTTCATAAGTGCCATGGTCTTCCAGTGCAGGAACTAGGAATCAAATCCAAACCAGAAGGCAGTAGTTCACAGAAAGTTGTTGTTCTGTGTAAAGCTAAGCAAGGTCTTTTCCGATCTCAACGATTCTGTGCTTCTGTGAAAAGAATATCATGGGTCTACTTGGGTTCCAGTCCCCGAAGCTTTGAATACAGCTTAAGGTAAAAAGGATATTAGGAAATGCATCTTCAGGAATTGCTTTTGTCTATTTTCCTCCATGCCTTTGTATACAGCTAGCCTTGAAATCAAGATACTGAACAATACCCAGCTTTGGTCTGACCCGATATACGATGTCTACCTCATACAATTAAGTATTATACGCTACCTTAAACTATGAAAAATTAATATTCAGAGCTATTTTAAATCTTCAGATGTGCTCTTCTTAAAACGATCAATCACTTTTTTTGGGGAGGGGGAAGGGGAGGGCAGGTATTTGTGGGG
>VWZQ01007867.1:414203-425056 GCA_013397015.1 Myiagra hebetior | reverse complement strand
GGTTATTTTGGGGGGTGGGGTGGTTCTGGTTTAAGTCTTAAAAAAACCAACACACCAAGGAATAATTAAAACCCAGAAACAGTCTCTGATTATTACCAAGAATACATGTCATAATGGAAAGTTCATATCTAAACGTAAACACTAGCATTAATCAGCAGTGCTTCACAGAAGGAAAGCTGCTCAAAATCACTTTTCTGCTCTGTAAACAATATGTTATTTTGAGTAGTTTAAATGTATATACATGACAACTGATAACCTCATTAATATACGTACATATTTACAAGAGTTGATACTATTAGGTTTTGAGCATCTTCACTCCATTTTAATATATAAAAAAATAAAAATACTAATATTCTCATGTATAATATAGCTATATCAAATACATGTTGGACTATTAATATTTCACAAATTTGTATTTAGTGTATTTAATTAGAAAGCTGAATTGTTTTAAACACACTGGCAGCTCAGGAACAAATGTAAAGAAGATTTTGAGCTGTTTTTTGTGACTTATAAAATATATGCATCAATCTATACCACATGTTCCACACAGGGAAATACTGATATTTGTATGCTAATTAATTGTAGAACTACTGGTAAATTCCCAACTGTTTGCCTGCCTTGTAGAGTTTAGAACTGCCATCAATCACCTTTTTTCCTTTCAAAACCTTGCATTTAAATGGCATTTTCTTTATATTTTGCATTATTCTTGTGTTTTGCTGTGTGACAGCAGTAATATTTTTGTTTCCCTATCCCTTAGTTCTGTAAGTCAACCATAACTGGAGATGGCACTAAATAAGTTAGACTGTAATTCTGAAAGTATGCAACAAATCCAAAAGATATTGTTTTCTGAATTAATAAAAAATGAGACAAATGGAAATGTAGTTCTCAAAAATGCTTTCAGTTCCACAAGTGTAGATTGGGAAAGAATGTGGGGGTTTTTTTGTCACTGCTTACTTATAGTCTCATTCTTTATTTCTGTTTTGAGGAAAATGTTATATATTTTGAGAAATGTATTACACAAACATAAAATCAAATAGAAACTGAACATTCAAGATAACACAAGGTGATCCATAGCTTAATAACTGAAATAAATCATGCAATATATTATTTAATTAGGAATGCAACTGTCATTGACTCCATCAGACTTTGATTAAAAGTTTTTAGGACCATCTTTTACTCATTCTATTCAAAATCCTATCTGGCATCGAGTACATACCAGTCACTTTGAAAAGTGCTTAGAGCTGTGTTCTAACCAAGTATGAGTACCACCACCAAGTGTTTCAGAAAAGTTTTGAAAGAGGTCATTATTTCTTTATGCCAACCAAAGTACCAGGAAAAGAGCTCATAATTTCTCTAGGAGCTCAGTAACTAAAGGTGTCCTTCAGGGTTGTAGTATGTTTCAGATAGATTTGGATTTTTTGTAATAGCAGAAAGACAGGTATGATTTTGTTTATTTGCTTCTCTACTTGTATCGGAAGTTTAAAGAAATACCAACTTTTTTTCTGAGACATCTGAGTTCTGCACTACATTAAGACATTTCTCAGATACTAAGTTTCCCCACAGCCCCAAAGGGTTGTTTGTGCCACTGCCAGAGGTTCAGAGAAGAGATCTGATGAGCTTGTAAATTGTTTTTCCATGGTAATGTCCCAAGAATGGGAAATTAAGAGTTTTCTACAACACATTTCCCTAAGACGTTAGTTTGTTAGACCAGCTGCTGGTGCTAGTGAGCATTTATAACAAAAAATATTCAGGTATAGCCTGAAGGCTGCCATTTCAAGCTGACAATATGGATGCTGCTGACACTGTCTAAGAAAATTTGACAGAATGGATACAAGCTACTTGCCACCCACTGGCCCATTGACACATCGGCAGAGAGCAGACCCAAATGAATGAGGCTGTAGATATGCACACAGGACTGACTCACTAACTAAAACCTATCCACAGCACAAACCTTATGAGTAAGGTATCTTTGGATTACCTAGTTTCTGGTGTTGGGTTCATGGAAAGCAGTAGGGAGAGAGGTCTATGAAAAAGAGTGAAAATAATGCACAACCATTATAATATGACTTCAAATGCTTAAGTTTTGTCTTGTGCTGTCTTGACAAATTTTATACTCTGTAACAATTTATACACAGTCCTAGTATAGAATGAAAAATTATTGTGCATCTATTGAAGAAAGAAAAAGAAATGCAGCATAAGATTTTTAGATGGTATTGTGTCCTTTCCAATTATTGAGTTTTTGCTTTAAATGTCACCATAAGAATTATGTAATCAAAGAAAAAGATAATTGTTCACAACATAGCAATGTTCAAATAAAGATTTTGTAATAAATGCCTTAGTTGTACAATGAATACGATGTAGATCTAAGTGAACAGTATCAACTTGTATTGCTATTTTAATAAAACTAAAGCGTACATATGGTCTTCTACTTTTGATACAAACAAACTCTGCATCCTGCTTATCAAAAAAGAGATATTGAGCAGTACAGCTAGAGGGATTGTATTACTGGGTATAGGGTAACATACTACACCATAGGGTTTAGGAAAATATACTTTACTCTGTTACCCTTTTGAATCTAAGGGAATCTCCAAGTACTTGCTATACAAAATTAGAAAAAAAAGTATCTTGAGTGTAATTTTTTTTCTTGAAGAAATTTGAAAGTTATGTTAACAATTAAGAAGGATAAACAATATAAAGACTGAGACCCTTATCCTGTTTTCAGAATTTGTTACTTAATTTTTTAAAACAACAAGATTGCTACTTTTGGACTAGCAGAAAAAAAACATTAATCGTAAATGGGGATTAGGTAACACATTGAAAAATTCCAACTGCTTCTCATTTCATTTGCCACTTTTTTACCTTTTTTTTTTTTCAATTCACTTCAAAATTATATACATAACGTTTTAATTTAAAACTAAGTATTTTGAAATAGAAATTATTCTGGGAACTCCTACTCAGATATATATTTTAATTATCTGAGGTGTTTTGTATCCCCATTCCATAGCTTTAAAGAAGCTTACAGGAGAAGGCACGTCTTACCACACTGCACTTTTACACACATAGCCCAATAGAAGAATTTGGTAAATAGAGGGAAACTGTGAAATGTCTGACATGAGACTACCTAAAAAATATCAGAAATCCTGCTGTGTTGTTGAGGTGTTTGAGGATTCAACTTTGGTTTGTGTAAGAGATGGTGAATTAAAATTTGATAATCATTATCAGTTTTCAGATGACAATTTTTCTTAATGTGTTTTTTGGTTACAGCTAGACAAATATAAAAATAAAATGAAAAGTCAAGACCCTGTATTAAAATATATATGATAAAGGAGGTGCTAAAATCAATATGGAGTTTCCAATTCAAAATCCAAGGTTCATAATCCTAAATGACTTCTAAAATGTAACGTATTAGAAATTTAAAGGAAAATGGTATTTGACTTTCACATGAGACCAAATATAACTTATAATTTTACGTAATTATGTTCCACTCTGTTTTTCTTAGAAATTAATCTATTCTGGAGACAATGCTATGTTTGAATTTTCGGAATATTTCAAATAAATCTTACTAACTATAAAAGAAAACAATAAGTGTATCTAAAAAGGCATTCTGTCTTATAAATAATTAAGAATATTAAATGCAATTAAATGAGAATTTATGGTTTGTATTAATGTGTGAAGCCAAATATATAGAGATATATCTCCTGTTTACTTGACCTTTTTTCAATGTATTATTCCATATTTGATATAGTCCCATGGTATTACCCCTATTTGCCCTTTTTCTGGGTTAACCCTTCTATAAGAGCATTTAAGTGTCTCAATCAATCTTGTGCTCTGGTTCCCATATTTTTGTGTGGCACAATGAAGAGTATTGCCCTTTTGCTCTCTAAATGGCCTCCTTTGCTCCTGCCCCTGGCAGGTGATATATGAGATGGTATCTTTGAGACACTGAAATATTAACGGTTAATGACAAAACAATCAGCCATTTGCAGTGGTGGCAGAATGTTTTGATGTGTTTTCAGCACCTGGATGCAGGGAAAGGAGGAATATTTTAGTGAGTGTGATGGTGAAACCTCAGATTAGTATACAAAAGAGAGTGAGCACCCACCACTGGAAGCTCTGGGTTTTGAGCCAGATAAGGCAGAAGGCTGATAAGAGCAGACCCTGAAGAGGCAGGATAGGGCTTTTTATCATGCCAATGTTCTCTCTTACACAATGGGCTCAACTGTAAAAAACCCTGCCCTGGGTAAGGTCACATTCACACAGAACATTCCCACTTAGGCCCAGGATTTTCATCCCTTCTGATGGGGCATAACTGACAGAACTATGCTGATGTGACGAGCAGCTATCACCAGACCCTCAAAGACCCCCTATGTGCCTCAGACTAATTTCTGGGGCCTTCCACCAGAGGACATGGGTATCAGGTACAGTGTTGGAACAGATCCACAGTGTTGCAACAGACAGTGTAAAACTCCCCCACCCCAGGGGAGGTACCCGAGCATTCCCATGTAAGCATAACTGTGTATTAACCCACTAAACTTGCTGTTTCACAGGCTTCCCCCACCCCCAAAGGATCGAGATTGTGACCATCACTTTGACCAACAGACATCAAAATTGCAACAATCCCATCTTGTCACTGGATCCATGAGTGGTGATATCTTTCTAGCCTTCCTTCCTTCCTTCCTTCCTTCCTTCCTTCCTTCCTTCCTTCCTTCCTTCCTTCCTTCCTTCCTTCCTTCCTTTTCCTTATACATTTTCTTAAGTGTTATTTTTATGCTTTTATATTGCTGTATCACTATAGATAATAGCCAAAACAGCAACTTGCTTTCCTTTGCAACCAAATTGTTCCAAAATAAACCCTACACATATAGATGTGTATTTATAAACTCTGATTGCTCAATGCCATTGCGCTCTAATCCAATCCAAAGAATCTATTAACAAGAATCTGAGTTACTCTAGTCTTCAGGGGCTGGTCATAACATTATTGAACAATATTAGAGTCTGGCCATGCCCCCCTACCAGGTACTGTAAAAAAATTAACCCTGTCCTGGCCAAAACTAGGACATGGATCCAGCCCTGCATATGGTTCTGTACATACATAAAAAGGAAGTAAGTGGAGATACTGTCAGGCCAAAATATAATTCAAGTAAAATATAACTTTAAAATAGTTTAAAGAAAATTAGAGACTTCTTTATAGAGGTGTTCCATTTCCTTGTCCTTCATATCTCCCCTTCTTTATTATTAATTTAATTTTTATTGAAGTTTAATTCTAGTAATGTCAATGGCAAAACTTTTAATCATCCATTTTCTTATAATAATACCACAATATTTATGTCTTCTGTATTGTTTCACTCATTAAGAATTCAAAGCTGGGTAAGGCTGTCTTGTTTCCTGAGGAAAAAAGGCTGAGATGACCTATAGAAGGTATGTCTACATTTTATGAAGCAGTGACATGCACTGAACTGGTAGTGTCCTGAACAAACTCCACAGACAGAAAAAAGAGAGATACAACAAAGCAATGCAGATCAAATTTTCTGGACATAGCATATAATATACAAGTTTCCAGGACATTGCTTCTTTGTGCAATACTGTGACATCATGTTTGTTGTTAATTCTGCAGTCTAAAAACATTGCTGTACATAGAGCTATAAAAAAAATGCTGAAAGCCCTTCCACTGTCATAAATGACATTCTGAATAGAGCCCTAAAATGAATTAAAGCCCAATGGAAACATAGTGTTTGGAGATTCTTAGTCTCTTAAACATATTCTTTGCATTTTTATTAAATTGTACAAATAGTTGTGTCACTTACCATAGATTTATATAAAATTAATGTTGGAAGGCATTCAGGAAGTTATCTGCTCCAGCTCTTCACTCAAAGCAGCATCAGCTTTGAGCTTTTTATCAAGGTGCTTAGGATCTTGTTTTTAACACCTCCAGGAATGAATTTCCCACAATATAGCGGTCTTCACTAAACCACCAGATTGAAGGATAAAGTTCAGATTATTCACTGTCACACCTAAAAATGTAAGCTTCTCTTGACATGGGAATGATTCAAAGTAGAATATAAAAAGTTGAAGTGTTCAGAGAGTGTTGTGGTGAGCCGTGGCCAGAGCCATGGTCAGCTGGACCAAGCAGACCAACAGGTCCAGTGGTTTGATGCCTTCACAGCACAAGGGCTCAAAGGCACAGTGAGCTCACACAAAGGGCTGTGTGAAGCATGCTGGGACCATTGGCTGCTGCCCTGCCCCCCCCCCTTTATGGTTCATATTCGGTTATTCCTCTAGAAAGTTCTATGTTCCTCGGTTGGTAATTGGCTCAGGTCACTCCTCTACCCCCCACTCCTTCTCCCATTTGCCCTAATCCCTTCTCCCACTTTGTAAGACCCCCTAACTGTATTTTATTGGTTATTGTATGTTCTCCCCACCTGTTATGTAGGGGTATAAAACCCCGTGCCCACCTAATTTTATCAGCTCTCCTTGTGGCTTTTCTCTCGAATAAACCCTTCCCTGCTCCACGAGGAAGTCCCTTCTCTTTTTCCCTCCTCCTTTGTGCACCTGACCATCAGTGGGCAAGGCGAACCTGAGCTGGTGCTTTGCCTGCCCTCCAGCACCGTGGTTGGCTTCCATCACACCAACCCAGGGCAGGTGGAACATTGCCCAGTGCCAGGACAGCATGCCAGCCGGCAGAGTGCCACGGCAAGAGAGTAATGATTTTACAGCAAATGTTTTAATGATTTTGGGATTTCTCTTATCCAATCTTAACTTCTACACAATATTTACTGTACGTTCTTTAGCTATTACTTTGACTATGTATAAATTATCTTTTAGATCACAAATTATAACAAAAGTTTTCTATCTATCCTTTGAATAATATGCTGATGTTTACTTAATATTTACGAATTCACTATATGTTGTGGAGATTCTGCACCTTCTGCACCTAAACTTTTTAGTCATTATTCAGAAAGTTTTACCTTGCACAAATTACTCTATAGATCAATAGTGAGAATCATTATAATTTTCTTGTTTATCTTGTACTCTTTCCTGATGTTTATCCCTGTCTTAGTTGGAAATTGCTCAGCAGATAGTTTTCTAACAGTTTTTCTATTTGTGCATAAAATATATCTAGTCAAAGATTTTTTAATTTCCTTTTTTTGTTAAAGTGATATTTCATCTCATATACAAAACCCAAGAAGGAGGACGAGCAAGAATGACATGATGGATGACCTCATGTAATGCCATTTAAATCTCAAGGAATAAAATGAAAGATGGATACTATAATTAAATTTTGTAATTAACGAACCTATCTGGTGTGCCTATGAGCATAATATTAGAAAGTTGTGTCTTTATATTTAACTTTTCTAGTTCTGTATTTTACCCAATTGTAGTGAAGATATGCACCCTGTAAAAATGAAGAATGAAGCAAAAAGTTTGATTTCTATTTCTTAATAATTTCTGTTTCCAGCCTTTCTAAAATTCTGTAATGATTTCTTGTTTCTAAACTGGAGATAGAAAAGCTATGAATTCTAAAAGATGTAAATGGCTCTTCTGTATTTACTTCAGTGGGGGGTTTTGTCTTAGTGAATAATAATAGACTAAATTAAAATAAAATTAAAAAAAAACCTGCAATCAATAAAAGATTTCTTGTAATACATCATCTATTCTTAAAAAATAGTAAAAAAACCAAAACCAAAATAAAAACACCATCATGCCCTCAGAGAGCTCATGGGATCAAATCAGACCTGAAACCAGTGTGTCAGAGAAACAGGATAATTTGTAGAGGGGAGAAGAATGTCTGTGGTTTCTTTCAGCGACTTGATAAGACCATTGTACTCTGATACATTCTAAAGCACTGCCACGTTATACATATTAAAAGTAAAGAAATCAAGTCTACCTTTAAGTGCATGATGCAAGATGTCTCTGTCACCCAATGTCACAATTTTAACCCCAGCTATCAACTAAGTCCACGAGCTGCTCACTCACTCTCACCTGTTGGGATGGTGATGTGAATCAAAAAGGTAAAAGTAAGAAAACTTGTCAGTGGAGACACAGGCAGTTTAATAGCAAAAAAGGAAAAGCTGCATGCCCAAGCAAAGCAAAACAAGGAACTTATTTACCACTTTCCAACTGTAGGAAGGTGTTCAGCCATCTCCAGGAAAGCAGGGCTCCATCACAGATAATGGTGACTTTGGAAAACCAACACCATCACAATGAATGTTGCTCTCCCTTCCTGCTTCTTCCCTCACCTTTATATGGTGAGCGTGACACCATGTGGTCTGGAATATCCCTCTGATCAGTCTGGATCAGGTGTTGCAGCTGTGTCCCCTCCCAGCTTCTTGTGCACCCCCAGCCTCCTCACTGGTGGAGGCAGAGGAGGTCTTGACTCTGTGTAAGCACTGCTCAGCTACAGTGAAAGCATCTCAGAGTTATCAACAGTTTCCAGCATAAATCCAAACCATATTCCTTTACTAACTACTATACTGAACAAAATTAACTTTATCCCAGCCAAAACCAGCACACCTAACTCTCTTAACTTTGTAAAACCATTTCCTTTCAAATGAAAACGAATGTTTCTCTTAGACCTTAGTTTTAATGAATATCATTTTGGTGACCATAAAAATATCATTTTAAGGAAAGTTAGCTCACTAACCCAATGGCAGGACACTTGGATATTAGGAGCCAATAAAAATGTAATGGAAATGGAGTAGGTAGGATTCTCTTTGTGTCTAAGAATTAAATAACCTGTTGCATGTTTTTGTTGTCTCTGGCTTTTTTGACTAAACTTGCCAAAATTTCAATACCTAAATATCACACTAAAAATACCCAGAACCATTTTTGTTTATCCTTTAATTTGAATTAATATATGTTATGTAAGTATTTATATTACTAGTATAATATCAATTAATTTGTTCTCACTACTTGCATTACAATTCATTAATTAACCCCTTTCCAAAAAACTGGATTCACACAAGGTCTTTCTTGTGAGTTGCATGCTAGATTTTTTTAATACAGCAAATAACATAGAAATTTCATTGCTACAAAATGTGTTGTCTATTTTGTATTGGTTTTAGTCCCAGAATTCTAACTCTTTATCAAAAGTCTGAAATATGCAGTGTACAGAGAGAATTTGGCAAACCAAAGAATGACTGTACTAAGTGGTGAACTGTAACTGGAAGCAAATAAATGTTTATAACCTTTTAATATGAAAAGCCAGTAGCATAGTTACATCCCAGGAAGTTCATTCAGAGTCAGAGGGAGGTTATTGAATGTCTGAATCCACAACAAACTCTAGAAGACAACCCCTTGAAGTTCCACCTCCAGCATGTGTTCTTCTCATCATTCATAAGTTTTACCTAGATATTTTCAATTTTTTTTCCCTCCTAATTCTCCTGCTTCATTCTCTTTCTCTGAAGACGGGAAGTTCTTGTTTTCCATTGTAAATGGAATAAAGTTTTGTTCAGCTGTGTTTCTTTTAATGCATCTTTTTAGTTGTCAAGTTTGTTTACGTTTATTTTCTTTTTGTTCTGAAATTTTAAAGGGCATTAAATTCTTAAAGGTACTTCTCTTTTCACAGATTACTTGATGCATTTCTTATTTTAAGTATTAATCTTTTTGAAAAACTCATTTTTTCTGTAATACCTGCTTGAATTTTTAAATAAGATTAAAATATCTGTACCTAACACTGTTTGCCAGTAGCTGGTTTATGAATATATTATACCTGTAGAATGTACTTCAAGATTAGCAATGGCCTCTGTCAGTTTTCAACAAGATTTTAAAATAGCAAATAACCATTTCTCTATTCTGCTGCTCAAAAAAAAAAAATAAAAAATTAAGTATTCTGTAAGTGTTAAAATTTCCTCCCTCAGGAAGTATCAGTTTTTTTCTTACATTTTTAAAAATATAATGACATTAACACAAAGGTATCTAACATGACTATGATTAAGTATATAATTACCTGATTAATTATAAATTATATTATCATAGGTGAAGTTAGCTTGATGGAATAGTGCAGCAGTTTCCACTCACCGAATACAGCTTAGGCTTTTTTACCAGGTGCTGTGGCTGAGAACTCATGGCTGACTAGATAGTCATATGAAAAACCAAAAAAAACCAAAAAACCCTTATGGTTAACACCAGTGGAAAAAAAAAAGGTGTTTGGTGAGGATTTAGTTACAGGGTTATTTGCAGTCATATCTGATTTTTTTGAGTTTTAATAGAAAAGTGCCACTACTAATACCATAAAAATTGTTCTACTTAAACTCCCCAGCATCTAAACCCCTCCCTTGTGTTATGCTCACCTGTGAAATGCCCCTTTGGGTCCTAAATTCACAAATGCTAGTCTTGAGCTGAACTGCGTGGGGCTTAGGCAATGAGAAGACAGCAGACAACAGGATTCTTTGGGGTGGAATATGAACAGCTAAAAGAAACTAAAATCAGATCAGGACAAGACAGATCCTTACACCAAGTACTGTCAAGTAAATAAATAGCCTACGAACTTTCACTACTAATGAAAAAAATCATGCATATTCCAAAACATACTTATTTATTTACATGTAATGCACCACTATAATTTTTCTCACTGAAATCACTCAATGATTTTTTTAGCCACACTTTTCCCAAATTAAAAATATGAATCAGGATAAAACTAATAAAGCTAGTCATAACTCCTTAAAATTCTGAGAAGTAATTAATCCACAGCAGACACTGCAACATTAGAGAGAGTGATAGAAAAATACTACTGATCTTTAACAAGGAGCAAGTAAATTGGCTTTTGAATTGTTGAGAAGAAACTGTTCTGAAATATACCCTAGCAGATATTTTAAATCTATTCTCACTCTGGGGAAAAAAAAAAAAAAAAAAAA
>VWZQ01007867.1:375436-409994 GCA_013397015.1 Myiagra hebetior | reverse complement strand
AGGGAGAAAACACTTCAAGGGCAAACCAGGCTCAACTTAAAGGTACAAAATGAATTTATTACTAATAAAATCAAAGGAGGAAAATAAGAATAAAAATAAGCCCTTAAAAACACCTTTTCTTCCCCCAACCCGTCCTTCCTTCCCACTGACAGTGCAGGGGGCAGGGTATGGGTGTTTGGTCAATTTGTCACCCGAGATTCTCTTCTGCTTCTCAGGGAGAGGAGTCCTTCCCCTGTGAGACTGGGGGGTTTCTCCCACAGGGGACAGTTCTTCCTGAACTTCTCCAGCGTGGCTCCAAATCTCTCAAGCAGCAGTCCTGCCAAAACTGCAGCAATGTGAGTGCCTCCCATGGGCACACAGTCCTCCCAAAACTGTTGCAGTGTGGGTCTCTCCACAGGGTGCAGTCCTCCAAGGACAGGCTGCTTCAGCCTGGAAGCAGGGCCCTCTCTCTCCACCAGGTCTTCCACGGGATCACAGCCTCCTCCAGGCATCACCCACTCTGGCATGGGCACCTCCCTCACGGGCTGTGGGTGGATCTCTGCATCCCATGTGGACCTATGGGCTGCAGGGGGACATCCTACTTCACCATGGTCTTCACCAGGGCCCGCAGAGGAACCTTGGTTCTTGTGCCTGGAGCATCTCCTCCCCCTCCTTCTCCACTGACCTTGGTGTCTCCATGTTGTTTCCCTCACATGTTCTCACCTCCTCTTCTCTGACTGGAAGAAAAACTGTGTTTGCGCCACTCTGTTTTGATTCTCTTAAATGTCACAGAGGCATTACCAACCTCTCAATTTGGCCCAGTTTGGCCAGCAGCATGTGCATCTTCAGAGCCATCAGGGATTGGCTCTGCCAGGCATGGTGAAAGCTTCTAGCAGCTTCTCACAGAAGCCACCTCTGTGGCCCCTCCACTACCAAAAACCAGGCCATGCAAAACCAACACAGATGGGAAAAGCACACTTACCTCTGAAAGTAGGCTGGATGTAATTGATTAATTTAACTTTAGTTTTTAAATACTTTTACATTTCCAAAATGACGCTTTAATATCCATTGCATTCCTGGTATATATTAACAGAAATAAATAGTTAATTTGTGTGTGAGAAGGTGACCTATACCCATAAAGCGCAGCTTTTATTCATTTGTTTAAAATTCACTCTGTATGTATACTTGCCAAGTGGAGAAAAACATAGTCGGGGAGGGGAGGGGAGGGGAGGCGAGGCGAGGCGAGGCGAGGCGAGGCGAGGGGAAGGTGATGGTGGTGGAAAGAGAAGCAATAAAAAAACCTGCAGGGACCTCTAAAGTAATTACTCTTTTTCACTGAAAATCATCCTTCAGAAATCAAAATCACCTTGGGAAGTTATGGAAGTTTATCCTTAAGCCTTTTAGCAACATCTGTGCTCCAGGACACAGCACTGTGTGTGATACAGCTTCAGGATCAGCAAGGTGCATAGCCAGATAAAGTGTCCTGGTGACAAAGGTCAGGCAAGATCTAGGGACCTGCTCTAACTTTTGGGTAGAGGACAATGGCTGGACATTCCAGGGGTGTGTTCTTGCTGCTCCTTTTTTACAATGTCATAGTTCTTCCAGCAGTTTGATCCAGGCATACACAGTTGCATTATAGCAGAGATGACCTGGAACACTTGTTGCTGTTTTCCCCACAGACGAGTAGAGAAACGACACAAAGTCCAGGCTCAGGGATAAATGGATGCACTTTAATGAATTCTCAGAAGACTTTTACATGTTAGTTTGCAAAGTGTATTAAGTGGCAAAAGGTAATTGGTTTTTGCCCTCCACTCCCTAAGGGGATTGGTCAAGTTCTAAGACACCCATCTCTGAATGTTTTTCTAGTTAGAACCATAACACTTCTGCCAAAACAATCCGCAGTTGCAAGAAGTTTACAAAACTGTAATATTGTTTTGTCTTACTTGCATGGGAAAGACAGAACTCTCACAAAAGTGCTGCAGAGAGCTGAAGAAATTCTCTGCTGGAGTTTTTTCAGCATCCATAACACTGGTAACCAAACTTCTGGCAGGGGCAGCACTTGTAGAAGAGAATTACAGAGAAAGATCTTTACAGCCTGATCGGGACCATCAGAGCTTGTTGGCACACTCGGGGTCTGACAGGCTCCATTAGCATTGAAAATTGTGTAAAATGTAGGATAAGGCATTTCAGCGTTCTTTGTCATCCTGGACCAAATATGATTCTATTGGATTGGAAAAGAATTGCCTGTGCTTAAATTATTATTGATATTTTGTTGTTTCATTAGAACATTTGTTTACTACCAGAGTAGTGAAAAGGCTTCAGTTTGCTGCTAACTATTATGGCCCTATGCCACTGGCTTTGTCCTGGGATAGCCAAGACAATTCTGTGTATTTGACAGCCATAATGGAGGAATGTTGGAGGAAGTCCATATGAGGGACACAAAGATGATCAGAGGGCTGGAACACCTCTAATATGAGGACAGGCTGGGAGAGCTGGAGAAGAAAAAGGTCCAGGAAGACCTTACGGAAGGATTACCTAAGACCTACGGAAGCTTACAGCAGAACAGGAGAAGGATTTTTACAAGGATATAGAGGGGAGAAGCTGAAAGAGGGTAGGTTCACAACAGGTATTAGAAAGGAATTCTTTACTGCAAGAGTGATGAGATGCTTGAACAGGTTGCTCAGAGAACTCATGAAGGGCCCATGCCTGGAAGTGTTCAAGGCCAGCTTGGATGGGGCTCTAAGCAACATGGTGTTGTGAAAGGTGTCCTTGTCCATGTCTGTGGGGTTGTAACTAGAGGATTTTTAAGGTCCCTTCTAAACTAAATCATTCTATGAACCTGTGATATGACTTGAGGACTGTATGCCTGAACCACTCTGGAGGGGGACCTGAAATTTAAGCCAAGAACTTAAGAAGTGCAGGCTGGAAGAACTGACTGTGAGGTGAATAAAGAACTGTATGAATGGAAGGTCTCAGAGGGTTGTGATCAGCTACAGAGAGTCTAGTTGCAGTGCTGTAGTTAGTAATTAGGTGCTCTCCAAGGGTCAGTATTCCACCCAGTCTCGTTTAATTTATTCATTGATGACTTGCATAAAGGGACAGAGTGTACCCTCAGCAAGTTTGGGAGTGTCACAAAGCTGGCAGAAGAGGCCAGTACCCTAGAGTGCTGTGTAGCCCTGCCCTGCAGAAGGACTTTGACTGGCTGGAGAGATGGACAGAGCAAAACCTTCTGAAATTCAACAAAGGCAAGTGCAGGGTCCTGCACCTGGGGAGGAATTACCTCATGCTCCAGTACAGACTGGAGGCTGGTCTGCTGGAAGGCAGCTCTGTAGAGGAGGACCTGTGGGTCCAGGTAGACAACAAGCTGTCCATGAGCCAGCAGTGTGCCTTACAAGAAGGCTGATTGTATCCTGGGCTGCATTAGGAAGAACATTGCCGGCAGGTCAAGGGAGGTGATCCTGCCCCTCTACTCAGCCCTGATGAGGCCACATCTGGAGCATTGTGAACAGTTATGGGGTCCTCAATACAAGAGAGACATGGAGCTCCTGGAGGAGGTCCTGCAGAGGGCTATGAATATGATGAGGATATTGGACCACCTCTTTTATGAGGAAGTTGGGCCTGTTCAACCTTAAGACTGAGAGAAGGTCTTGTCAATGTATGCAAGTATCTGAAGGAAGAATGCAAGAGGATGGAGCCAGGCTCCTCTTGGGAGTCCTGAGCAGTAGACAAGAGGCAATGGGCAGAAACTGGAACACAGAGAGTTCCACATGAGGAAGAACCTCTCTACTGTGAGGATGTCAGAGAACTGGAACAAGCTGCCCAGAAAGGTTGTGCAGTCTCCTTCTCTGGAGACATTCAAAAGCTATCTGGATACAATCCTGAGTAATGTGGTCCAGGGGACACTGCTTGACAAGGTGGGGTTGGACTAGATGACCTACAGAGGTTCCTTTCACCCTTAACTCTTCTGTGATTCCGTGATATTAGGAAGGATTTAAAAAAGCATTTTACAGACTTGGGCAATTGAGTTCAGCCTAAAGAACCTAAGTGTGACTCACAACAAGAACAGTGGTTGAGACTAAACATTTCTTAGAGATCATACCATTGTTACCCTGTCTAGAATAAGACAAAAGAAAAGAAAAGCAAAAAATACTCTGAACCATATCTGTGGTTTTAATAAGAAAAAAAAAGAAAGCAATGACAAAACATTGCTTGGAAATAAATCTGATTAGTTATTAAGGGGTAATAGTCTTCCTCAGGTTGTTCAGTGTCATATCAAGCCTTTCTTATAAGATGAAAGAAGAAAATTACAAGCAAAGATGGGATATAATCAATATTAAGCCAAACAGACTGAAGAGTATAAAAAATCAAGATACACTTAGACCCTCAATAACTTATGTAAGAATGTACTTGAAGAAAAGATGATTTCAAAAAGCATTTTGTTGTGTTCAAAGCATAAGATCACTTTTTAGATTGATTTTCTTCCTTCTAACGTTTCAACTCACTGACTTTCATCAGGTATTTTGCTATTTCCTTTGAGACAAATATGCAATAAGCAGAAATGGTCCTTTATTCACGGAGGGTGGTTGTTTACATTACTTTTGGATACAGATATATAGTTTATATAGCATACAGTGAAGACAGAAGCAAAACCATGATATCTTCCAGAAGTCAAACTGCTGCTTGTGAAATAACAGAATTTTTTTAAAGAAAATTGTGACAAAAGTCTGACCCCACAACAGCACATGACAACAACACTGTTTGGTCCCTTGTATTTCTAGAAAGAGGGAGCAGGGTCGTGAAGGAGAAAGTGCTGTTGTTCACAATCATAAAAGTATCTGTATGTCAAGAGAAAACTAAAATGCCTGCTGAGAATCTGAAAAGTATTAAAATAGTGCCTTCCAGCTTCCAGCTGCAGAAACAGGGAAATGCAATAGCTTCCTGATATTTGCTGTTATTCATCTTTACTTACAAGGATCAGAGATAGCCAATAAGAATCTCATGAACTTACACGGTATTACTCAATTCATATTTTTTTACCAAGTAACACCCTCCTTCAAAATCAGCAATAGACTATGAATGACTAAATTCATTCATTAAGCAAAAAGACTGATTAGAACTCACCTTTTTCTAATCTTTCAAAACACCCCATCTCATCTGAAATGTCTGTCTTCTGCCTAGCTGCCCTGAGGTTTTCTGTAAAATTGCTATTCAACCATTTCTGACTGCTTCTTTAGCCTTCTGCTCTTCATTTTCGTCCAAGTTCCTGTCCTTTGTTTTATGTGTATATCTTCATAACAGGAAATATGCTTTGCCCCATGTTCAGCCTTTGCAGCTTGATTTTCTCATATTCTTTTTCTCTCAAGTTTATAATTTTTTCTCTACTGTTTACAAGTAGCAGTGAATGACAGAAAGGTAGGAAAAAATCGAAAGAAAAAAACTATTTTTCTTCTCATTTTAACTTTTTTTTCACTTACATTATAAGGAAAAATGATCATTTTCATATATGAAGTGCATAATTAATTTTTAAAATGTATTAAAACATAACTAATGCCACATACAAATACACACACACATTCTGGTATTCTTTCAGTTTATCCCTAGTTACCTAAGGATTTAACATAATGTCCTTACATTAAAAAGAAAGAAATGCAGCAGGTTGTCTTATTAGAAACTAGGGTGCACATGGTATGGCTTGATGGGAGCTACAGTAGCTGTGCTAGCCTATGTTTCACATACAGTTTTTAATTTTATAATAGAAGTTATTAATTTTATTGAATGATTGCATGTTCATGGAGAAGCAGGGCTGGTATGGAGGGAAGTAAATGGTGAGATTGTACATAATATACACACATTGTTAGTGCAAGGTTTTATTAATTTCAAAAATTTCACAATTGTCATAATCTTCATAATTGTCATATTTTCTACTTCTTCAGATCCATTTCTATTTTTTGCACCCTGTAAAGTAACAGTAAATTATTGACATTCACCTATCTTATTTAATATAGCAATGGAAACCTTGACACAAATAGTCAAGAAATTAAAAAAATAGACAGGTTGAGGTAGTAAATGGTAACACATCATGTTGTATGCAGATAATATGTTGCTGTTATTGATGGCAAAGTCGATTATTTACCTAGTCAGAAGAGTATATTCAGTATGAATCCTGATTGCCCTGAAGATCAATTTAGAAAAATCTATATTCAAGTTGACAGTGATATGAAGCATAAAATTCAAGGGGTGTGCACTTTTAGATTTTAAATGGAGTATGTGACAAAACAAATGTAAATACAGAAGGGTTTTTTCTTTTCCTTTATTTAGCAAAAATGCATTGCTCACTATTCCTTTCTCTGCCTTCAAGGAAAGGTACAAAAAGAAAGAGCGCTGAAAAGGGAATGGCACAAAATCAAGTTTCTTACAGTTACTGGCGCAGGAAAGATTGATACAGTTTGCAAAGTCACCTTCACATGATTTTTAAATTTGTCATGGTTGCCTTGTCTAGCCTGCTTCTCAAAAATTGTCGAAGATTATTAAAGATCTTATCTGAGAAAAGGAAAGTGGTCTCTGTTCACTCTTAGATAACTTTAGAGATGGGCCGTCCCTTTCTAAGCGATCTCACTGGGCATTTGTGCCTCAGGGCAAAATATGTCACCTTCATACCTCTCTATATAAATCCCTCTATGCTTGTAACACACATTCTGAATTCCAAATGGATCATCAGTCTCTTTAAAAGTAGTGACAACACATTTAGTAGTTAGTGAAAAATATGTAAAATGGACTAGGGCAGAAAGAAAAGTACAGATTTTATGTACTCGTTGTTCATATTTGATCCTTTTTGCAATGGGCAAATTTTGTCCTGTGCTAAAGTTGTGAAAGAAAATGCCTTTGAGTTTAAATCTACCCAAATGCCAAAGGGGAAAATGTTACATCTAGTAGTAGTCTATCTAGTAGTTTGCTTGGCAAATCTATCTAAGATATATCTTAAATTAATGATAAACATGGTTTTGCTCAATGAATTAGAGCAGCAACTGAGCTCTAAAATTATGCTTTCTTCTTCACAAAAGCTTCTACACTCATTACCCCGAGAGAGATCAGCCGTGTTTGAGATTAATATCCGTACTGGTGCAAAGCACTCTGAATACCTACTGGATACCATGTAATACCACAATGAGCAGTGCCACTGTGTGCCTGAAAGAGCTGTATGTGTTGGAACAGCCCAGAGTGTGAAAATGTGCTATATGCCTTCAGTGAATTGAAGAGTGGTTGAAAATTATGGAGGTGAAAAGAGCGAAATGCATCCTAGGAACCTACTGTCATTTCAGGTGGTCTTTCTTTGATCCTTGTTTTCAATACTGGTCTTGCCTTGAAGTTTAACAGCTAAATAAGCCAAAAATTGTACTAGGGAAAAATCTAGAGATTGAGCAGTATCAGTGTCATGGTTTAAACCCAGATGGAAATCAAGCCCTACACAGCTGCTCCCCTTCCCCTACTCAAGTTGAGATAAGGAAATATTTATTGGAAACTGCAATGATATAAGAAAATGAACAGTAACAGCAACAATATTATTAACAAAAGTATATAAAAACAGAGTGATTATATGTAAAATGCTCACAGAGTCCAACTGACCGATGTGAGTACAGCTGGTGCCATGTGGCTCGCAAGACAAAGAAGAAAATAGTGGGCAAACCATCCACATCCACATTTTCCCCCCAGGCCTATGGCAAGGAAAGAAATGTGGGTGCAAACAATGTCAGACAAATTGTTTGCACCCACACTCCTTCCCCAAGCCCGAGACAACAAAAAACAATGACAGACAAAGCCCACCACTCTGTTCACCACTTACTCCCCTGGAAAGAAGGAGCAAAAATGGCAGCGGAAGAGCCATGCATCCCATTTTTCTTCTGCTTGAAGTCACGAACCCTTCTTCATGAAAGTGAGAATCCCTCACTTGTGCCCCTGCAGTGATGATGCCAGTGTTATAGAATAACAACCTGGACACAGCCACAAAGCTTCATGTTCCACCTCCCACCCATCCTTGCTGAAGCTAGGACAATCAGCAATCACCAGTCTGTTGAGGGCGACTCAAATCTACCCAACAAGCAGTCAAAAAGAGCATGTGTTATCGCTGAGTTGCTTTCGTTTCTGTGCATGATGATATGCTTCATGCCACTGGCTATGCCTGTACACTAAACAAAAGTTGATAAATGATCTCAGATCATTTAATCAGTTTGTACCCCTGATGCAATGAGCTAGCTCCTGCTACAGCAGGCTGACTACGAGTTCTCTCTTCCTTATGAGAGTACCTGTCCTGGTCTGAAGTTTCTATCACTTACAGTCACTGCTTTTTGAGAAGTGTTTCATTTGACTATGAAATTCAATGAAGACTGTATTGCATGAAAGAAAATAATGTATGTTAGTTGCAACTATTCCACTTTAAAATTTCATCCTACTTAATGTTTCAGTGGGGTCTGCCAGATATCAGCTGCATAATTTAAGGGATTCTGGCAGAATGGAGACTTGGTGGAATGAAGACTGGGCAGTATTTCATGCAGGAGTGTCACAAATTCTAGACTATCAGCTAGTTTGACTTTGTTGTGTATTTTAAAAATATCATATAATATTTCTAGGTACTATTTTATTGCCTGAATTTATTTTCTTCATAGAGATTATTGGTTTATTATTTTAATTTCTTATTTTGAGAGGAGATTATTTGTTTCATGGCCTATTCGTCCTTTGAATGCTGCTGAATTAGTTCCTAGAAACAATGTTAGGTATAACAGATTAGCAGTATTGTGTGAAAAAAACCAATCTGATATCTGGTTTGGGGTTTGTTTTTTTTTTTCCTTTTTTTTTTTTCCTTTCTTCATTTTCTCTTTCTAATCTTGTCCACAGAATTAAACATTTAATTTAGGAAAGTGCACATGAAGATAACCCATTCTCCAATGCACCAAATGGTTTAAAAGGCCAGTCCTATTCTTTAGATAATTGTTAGTTTATAAATGCAAGTCTGATAAATATCCTACCTATTTTACTATATTTTGAACTTTTCAGTTGTAGAATGGTGCTGTGAGTGTGAATCTGAGAACATTAATCAATGAGGCTGCAAAATATCTGTACTCTCACTTGTTAAAAAGGTCCACTCAGCCTGTATGTCTGTCCTGACTGTGTTAGAAAACTGGAACTGGATTAATGCTGACATAGCTGTGATAAATCAGTTAGCTCTATCGCTAAGATAAATTGACAGTGGTATAAATAGCCTTTACAAATTCTACATATCCTCCATTCTTTATCCAATAAATAAACCTCAGTAAAAATATGTGTGCTTACTCTTTGATTGCTGACTATAAAATTGCATTTTTTTATCTGCTTCGGAGAATGTCTTTAAATCAAAAACTGTATGATTGTTTTACATTTTATTTATTTATTTATTTAGAGTCTTACAGCTTGAAAGTGAATGATATAGAATTGTCAATACTGCGCTTCGGGCACTTCAAGCAAATATTTAAAAAGGTTGACTGCAAGCATAAGTCCTGCAAAAGCTCTCAGTCCTGAAAAACATTCTTCATGCAACATTAGAGGGTTGTATGTAAAGAGATATAGAAAAAAGTTAATTATTTTTCTTGTTTTTTTTTTTTCTTANACAGCAATAGGAATAAAAATTGGGTTTTGAAAAGTTTCCAACTGATAGATTATTTTGCAATTCTTTTATATAACAATTAATCTCATGCATATCATCACAATAATATCATCACAATATTTTCTGTCTAATGAGTTCTTATATTTAGCTAAGACCCAGTGTAAGTTCTTAGTTTACTCTTCAAAAAACTCAGTGGAATAGTAGCAGATCATCTCAGGAGCCTCTTCAGCAGCCAAAATTGACTGCAACATGTGAAGCTAGTATTTGTGTGAAAGTCACACAGTTTCTTACTCAAGGTCTAATAAAGATATCAAAAGCAAATTACAAACCAGAAAAATTCTGGTCTTGTCTGTTCTTACCTAATAAATTCACACCATTATAATCCTTTCTGTTAAATGACATTGATTTAAATGTGTACTATATCTTTATGCTCATGTTTAAACTAGTAATAAAAAAAAAAAAATTATGTTCTGCTGTACTCCAGTAAAGTCAAGAGTATATAGCAAAGTGCGAGGAAAATACCTGAAAATGTATTCTAGCTCTCTTTTTTTTTTTTTTTCATTCCACCATATATTACATTTTTATGCATTCATTTTCATTTTTCTTCCTTGTCGTTACATTTCAGATTTTGTTGGATTTCATAGGAATTGTCCTCAGGTTGAAATTTTGTAATTTTTTTATCTCTTTGCAGATAAAAGGAAAATACATTGCTGGAATAAGATAACCTATTTTAAAACTAAACGTCAAGATTAAATAAATAATCTAAATGCTTGAAACAAAGAAACAAGCAATTCCTTCTCTCCAGAGTCCTGTAGTTTCATTAAATTATGTATTATTTATGTGTAGGAGATGAGGTTTTTTTCCCTGGTGGATTAATTAGTACAAATGGCTGTTTTTGTGAACTATGATTTTTTATTGTTATTTTAGATCAAGAAATGCCTTATTTAATATATTTTTTCTGAGTAGAAGAATTTAATCAGAAAAATATACAAAAGCAATATAAATCATCCATAATTTCAAGGGCTTTCAGAATTTTTTATACATTCAGAAACATTGTTTTATTTTGTACATAAATTCATTTCTCCAAGTTAAGGAATGGCTTGGAAATACTATAGAGTTCTTTCTTAAAAGACTGGAGTCCTGATACTAGTCCAAAAATTTTTAGTTAGGTGTTAGTCAAAGTGTTGATCACCTATTAAATTAAATGAAGCTTTATTTTTAAATGTTGATAAATTGCATATTTGTATATAAAAATAAAACTTTTGACATACTCAGTGTTATTTGGTATGCTATTTATATGAAAGTTTTCACCATAATTTGATTAGCTTTAGCAGCTCAATTTGCTGAAGCCTTAGGTGCCAAGCTGTGAGCTTTCACCTGGATATGGTGAACTTTTACCTAGTAAAATAAAAGAAGGCCCTAGAGATTGTTCAAGACTGAAGATAAGGAAGGTACAATCACCAGAGGAACCTGCAGCCTAAAGATAAGGAAAGAAATTGCTCACCTATGAAGGGACCCAGTGAAGAACAGGAATATCCCAGACCCTAATACAACTATTGACCCAAATTTCGTGTGAGGGGTGGGGAGCTTAGATTGTAAGGATATGACTGCCTGGGGATTTCTTCATTCAGAGTCCCTCTTCAGACAGCCAGCTTGAGCTGTAGTGCTATTAATAAAAGGTACTTTTATAGTGGAATACATCTTTTGGTTTATTTATTCAGCGGAAACCTAGTCCATCTCTGTTATAGTGGCTGGCATGCATAATTTCTGTAGCACGTATAAAATAGTAAAATAATCCAGAATACTGCTCATTAAAATAAGACTAATATGGTTTTGGACTAATTTGTCATATTTGGTCTAATTTTTCCATATAAACATTTGTAGGAGCTGTACATGTACATGTACAGCTTGCTACAAATATGTAATTAGGTTTAATGCATTATCTAATATGAGTTATTTTTCTGTCTGAAATAGAAAAGAGACACTTTGCTTTTTGAAAATATGGACATTGTAAATGTTATGTATACCAGTATCTATGGAAAATTTAGTTCAGCATCTGGATGAAAATATAGATCATTATAGTCCAAAAAACAATATCCCTTTTCTAAAAGAACACATTTTTCTCTTTTCACTAGTCTCCTTTCAAAGTCAGAATTCAGTCTTATCACAAAAACCAATAAATGTATATTAGCGAGACACTTCTGAACAATGGCTTTCCTCCACTGCCTTTTTCTTTATTTTTGTATTGGGATGTTTCCCTCCAGGCTTCTGAAAAGAGAAATGCTATTTCATTTTTTATAAGTGACTTTCTCTCCTATGTTCACTGGTTTTGGCATTACCTTATGCTTTTGATATAATTTTAACCTCAGTAAATTCAGTAATATGAAATTTCTTTCAAAACAAAAGAATAAAAAAAAAGACTGCTCTGAGTTTGGTTCACTAGTTGACTTTTTTCTCATGTTAGAAGAAATTTTCATCAACGTGGTGAAATAATTTTGAATCCTTCAAACATGAAATTATTCAGAAAACAATTCTGAGAAACATATTGGTGGAAATTAATCTATTTCTGGCATTGGATTTCACCAGTTTTAAATTCAGGAATGGTTCAGGGAATTCTCTGTATCTCTGCTCACAGGCAGCTAGTATACAAACAGTTCCACTGACTTCAATGAGACTCCTTAGGCAAATAATGATGGACTACAATGAATTATATCAACACTGCAAAATAAAAGAGGGACAGTATTTGTTCTTTAGCTTTGAGGCTTAAAGGAATAGTTTGACTATAGTCACATGACATTGCACTGGTTCTGGGTCTCCTCTGGATTGCATGTTGTCCCTATATTCACACAAACATATACATATATATACACACACATGCATGTATGTACATGTGCACACACTATTTTCCAGTTTTAAATGTCTGAAATGTTTAAGATCTGTGTGGGAGTTTGCCAGATTTAGATTTTACAGAGTCACATGAAAATTTTGTTAAAAATATCTACTTGCATTCCGCTAGTGATTGGAAGAATAGGAGATGTTAAGAAAATCATTCATTCACCTTAAAGGTTAATTTGTTGAGTAACAGCCAAAACTGGTGAAACTTGCAGAGATAAAAAAGGCAAAGACAAACAGAGGCACTCTAAGGAAAATTACTTTTTTATCCTCTGAGTATTTTTACACTTAGGTTTTACACAAATACCGCCTGTCTATAAAAGAAAACAAGTATTTACTACATGAAATTTATTCCATCAGAATTCAACATAGGCACTAGTTTTCCTCATGAAGACCACTTGTACAGGTTTTGCCTTGAGAGGGAAATTTTTACATCATCTGGATATCCAGTTCATCTGCAAGAATGTGTGTTATCTCAGAACTGCATATAAAACTTGATAGGCACATTCATACATCTAAAAGAAGTATTTTCTATGTATTTACCTAAAACCCCATATAAAATAAATTTTTCAGGATATAATAATAAATTAAGAAATTCCAGGAGGTACTATGCTGATGCATTATAGGTGCATTTCTCTTTTGTAAGTGTATGTGGTTTGGGGATTTTTTTTCTGCAGGAAAGGAGCCATATAAACTGGTGAAAAAAGGTTTTCAGGATACTCAAGGTTTACAAACTGTCAATAACTACTTACACTTAAATATAAAAGCAGAATGAAACATAAACCTATTATGTCCTTCTGAGAAATAAATCTGAATAAGCTTCTTGTTTGTTGTAGTTCCATCTGCTTTTGATGGAGATGATGCATTTCTGTATTAAATATATGACAACCAATACAATGGTTGTACATTGTCGGTGTAGTCACTTGCTATGTGGAGAAGATCAGAAATTTTTTTATTGATTCAATGAGATTTTTTAATGTACCAGGTTCTTTAGGAGTCTGCAAAATCTAAATCTATAGGCTGGTTTTCAGAAGTATCAGCTTTAAAAGGTGTTGATCATCCACCTATTTTTTAATTATTAATATTGTAGAAAGAGACTTGGTGTCTTCATTCTGATCAGAAAGATAAAAGCTTCTGATCCTTAAGGTTTATATAATTACAGATACTAAAGAGAAGTACTGAGTAATCTCTGAAGAAAGAGACAGGTGCAAACTGTATTTTATGGATTCCCCTCTTCTTCCCGGCAGGTCAGTTCAGCGTGTTATAGTGCTTATAATTCTCATCAAGACCACTATCCCTTGTTCTATTAACTGTGTACACATTCATAAACAAAATATAGGTTTTAGTTCAAAAATCTTATTTTGTAAATGTCAGAAATTGCCAATGACCTGCAGTGTCCAGGCAGCTGTTCATGGTTTGCTTTTGTATTTTTGTGGGTGAGTTTGTTCTGTTTGTTTGGTTTGGGGTTGTTTGTTTAGGTTTCTTTTTAAGAGGTTTTGTATTTGTTAAATAGTGGTTAAACTATTAAATAGTGTTATTTAAAATAGTGTTAAAATAGTGGTTACTTCTCTCTGGGCTAAAGCAAAAGGTTTATTTAGTTGCTTGATTTTGGTTGGTTGTTTTTTTGGTTTTTTTTTAAAAAAGAACAATATAGCATACAAACAAAACCAACCCAACCCCCCAAAAATATTCTGCAGAAAAGAATAATACAGTCTAACCACACTTTTAACTAGAATGGATTATCACAGCTGGTTGTGGGCACCTTTACACTGGCTAAATTCTAAAAATATCTAGTCATTAGCCTGTACAAAGGCCAGTTTAAAAGTCTGATTTACCAAATGCAAGAGAGACTGTCTTAACTTACCACATCTACACCATGACATTGTGGACCGGAATATGTGTTATCATGAGGATAAACCCTCAAAACAATTTACCTTTAAATTGAATTCTATGTTACCAAGTCAAGTTCCTAAGTCCACTACTGAACCTTTCTTGCATTAGTAAATCTGGGAACATGTGAAAAGACAATTTGCCATACAGACCCAGTCAGCCAATATAAATATTGACTGTGAGGAATATTTTGCAGACAGAGAGCCCTGGTGCCAATCTAGGGCTTTTGCCTGAAATGGTCTTTTGCAATAAATGCTTTCCTCACTTCCTTTGGGAAAAAACCCTGGGGACTTATCACTCTCATAAAATTATGCAACTTTTTTTTATTTACCTTTTTTTTCAAATTAAAAATTGCACAACATGTCTTTAATATCCCCCTTAGAATAGAGAATTTTTTATCTCTTAAGGAATTTTCACAGCTATCACCTTGCATGGAAATAGCACAGCAAACAAACTGCAGGTTGGAAAGAAGAGTGCGGATAAAGAGAAGGATGGAGGAAAAGATTTGAATCTGAATGTGATACTGAGAGGACTCCAAGAATAAAACTATCTGTTAAAGCCAGGAGGATTTGTAAAGATTTGATTCTCCTTGACAAATGTAAGGTACTGAGCAGCCAAACAGATCTTTTATATTACATGTTAGTGTAAATTAGGAATTGATTTTCCTTCACTTGTCTTTTCACAGCATTTCTAACTATGTTGTCTTTATCAGATGCTGTAAATAATCACCTTATTTGCATTTTACTATAACCTTTTAAGTTAAAGGTAGTTTCAAAAAAAACTACCTAAAGTAAGCTTACCAAAGTCGAACAGATCCAAATAACTAGGTCACTGCAGCATTTGTACACAGAGCCCAACACACTCCTACCAATTTCCACAAGGAGGCCATAGGGTAACAAGTTATACATCTACTAAAGCTTCATAAATCAATTTGAGAGCTAATGTTATAGAGGTCAGCAGAGAAAGCATCTTCAGTGATCAGTGATAACTAGAAAAAAATCACTCACAACACTGTAAGTTACGGGGGAATATTACTGAAACAAAGCACCCCAAAGGAGAATGTAAGAAATAGAACACTTTCTTTTGATAATCCAGCAAAATTTCAAATGGTTTCTGTTTCAAGGCTACAAAACAGAACCCTTAATAAAATTGTCATTTCTATTGAAACTGCTACATAATAAAATTGATAATCATGGAAGAGGAAAAAAGATAGATGTATCAAAATACATAAATCCCAATCTATGACAAATAGTGTAAGTGTTCAGTCAGTTCCTAGGCATTGTGTAGACTAAACATATAGTGTTATGTAGGCTGTCACTGAGCAGCAGAGGATATGATTTTGTTATGCATAGTCTTTCTAAAGCATATTTTGTCAGGTTAAATCTTGAGAAATGAGGAAGGACAATTGACCATGATTTGATGAGGACTTTTTGGAGCAGAGGGTAGGGACAGATGGTTGAAAAAAGACAGTAATCAGGGAATCTGCAGCAGAAAAACGAACCAGAGGACAAAGAGGAAATTTGTGTGCAAAGGGGTAGAAGGAATACTTTCAAACTATAGAAATGCAGTGGGAAGGAAAAAGATTTATTTTCCACCCCTTTTTTATTTTAATCATACAGCACATCAATTCAAACTTTTTAAAAAAATTTAATTATCTTGTTCCAGTTAAAACAAATATAAATTTAAAGGTGAAAAAACACTGATTTCCTTTTATACATTCTCATCTCAAAGGAAAGATGAGTGTTACCCTAGGCTTTTGACTTTTGTTTGTTTGTTTGTTTGTTCGCCTGGGGTTTTGTTGTTTGCTTGTTTGCCAGCTTTGATTACATAGCTTTTAAATATTTTCATCTCAAAATTAAGTCCTTTAGCATGCAACATTTTTGGTGGTAGGCAATGGGAAGCACAGATCTCACTCTTGAATTTCCAGGATTCATGGACCACCAGAGGGGAGTTTTAAAGGAATAGTTTCAGCTTGAAATAACCTGTATGTTTCTAGCATCCTCCTACAGTCCTTGATACCCAGGAAACAGAAGGTTTTTGAAGTTCATTTAGTGTGTGTTGCTCTCAACTGGATAATAAGTGCTTTAATTCATTTGTTTTCTACAGCTGAGCCAAACGGAATAGTTTATTGGATCTTAAACAGAATATTTGTCTTCATGTGATCCTCAAGAGAATTTGAGAAAGAGCAAAAATTTGCAACAAATTATTTTGATACTACCATTTTTCCCCTAACTATAGCTGTCGTTCCTGAAGATTGGCCTTGAAAACCATATACAATCCAAGTCAACCAAGTATATCATCAGAAGTGGAATGTGTCTGAATTAATACGTGAATTGATGTTCTTGTTGACTGCGGTTTTCAGTATTTTTTTTTTTCTTGGAAAATAGATACCCATTACAGTATTTCTTCCATGATACCCCTTGCAGAAAAGTTATTTGCTAGATTTATGAGACACTGCTGAGAATTCATGCATGTATTCAAAAGAACAGAAGGCCATCATATTTGAATGATATGCAAATAAGAGATAAAAGAGTTGGTCATACCTCTGTTAAGGTATGAGCCACATTCTGCAGTGGATTGACTCTGTTCTAAGCATCTGTATCTGAAGGCTTTAGGTATTGTATAATTTTACTGTGTAAGCCTTTAGAAACTTTATTAGGTTTACATGCCAAAATTTTGGTAGCAGGAAAGCTGCAGGGGTGACTTCTACGAAAAGAGAAAAAAGGCTACAAGCTGTACAAGATGTCAGGAAGAGTCGGCTCAAGCTGGCTCCAAGATGGACCCACACCTGGCAAACTGAGCCCATTATCTATGTTAATGGTGCCTCTGTGATATCATATTTTACAGAGATGGTCAAAAATGCTGTGCAGCAGATTTGAGAGAGGATTGAGAAAATATGAGAGAAACAACTATGCAGGCACCAAGATCAAATAAGAAGGAGAAGGAGGAGATGCTTCAGGCACTGTGACAGAAATTCCCTGCAGTTCATGAAGAAAACCGAGGTGACACATGATGTCCTCCTGAAGCCCATGGAGGACCCCAGTGAAGCAGATACCCACCTGCAGTCTGTGGGGGAACCTGTGGAGGACTGACAGTGGACCATGTCAATCATGAATGAAGCTGCAGCCCATGGAGACCCCACACAAGAACAGGTTCTTAACAGGAAACAAAGCCCATGGAGAGAAGCCCAATTTAGTGCAGCTTTTCCAAAAGAAGCTGTGGGATCCATATTGGAGCAGTCTGTTCCTGAAGGTCTCTAAACTCTATCGCATGGAAGTGGCCCAAAATGAAGCAGTTCTTAAAGCACTGCAGCCCATGGGAAGGGATGTTGAAACAGTTTGGGAAGGACTGTATCCCACTGGAGGGACCTCACACTGTGGCAGAGTACCAGTATGAGGAGGAAAGACCAACAGATATGAAGCCTTATGAACTGACTTCAACTCACTTTCCCCAGGCCCCTGAGCTACTTGAAGGGAGGAGGTAGAGAAGTCAGGAGGAAAGTTGAATCTGGAAAGAAGTGAGCTGGGAGAGGGTAGATGGTTTTAGATCTTTTTTTTTTAATAACTAGAAATAAACTGAAGTAAATTGAATCCAGTCTGTTTTGCCCATTAGGGTAATTGGTGAGTCAACTCCCTGTCCTTATTTCAAACCTTGACCTTTTTCATTTTTTTTTTGTGTCTCTTGTGTCTCAATTTTGTCTCTCTGTTCTTTTGAGGAGGAGGAGTGATAGAGTGGCTTAGTGGGCACCTGGTGGCCAGCCAAGGTTGGCCCATCACAGAACCACAAACATTTTCAATACAGTTAAAATGCTAGTTCACACACAATCACACATGCAGGTGTCAGGAGCCTTCTCACTTGCTGAGGAACGCACATTTTCCTTCTAAAAGAATAGAATCAATGTGGTATGGCTTTAAATTCATGGACACCTTCATGAGCTAATCTTTAGTGTCTATAAATTCGTGTTCATTCCATGCAATTCAATTTTCAGTGCTAAAAACTTAATATGCTTTGCACAATCATTTGATAAGAAGGATCAAGATAAGCTTTTTTCAGAAGCACATGCATCAGAGTTCAGGCTGTGCTTTATATTGACACATGTGAATATGGATTTAGCTGATTACACTTTTAACCAGATGTTTCATTTGTCTACTGTATCATTTCATATAACTGACTCAGTAATAAAATTACAATAAAATACATAGGTGGTTTTTTGATAGTTACCTGTTAGGTCTTTAACCAACTTGATTTAAAACAACAGTTGCTGAATAATAGCACATATTTCAGAAAATGCTATGAGTAAGAAGGAAGAAGCCAGGTTCCTTAAAAAAATCCTAAAGCAGAAGTATTACAGTGGTTTTTGCATACATTGTGTCTCTCTTCCTAAACTGAGGTTTGGAATGACTTATGCACATAGAAAAAAATACTAAAAGAGCTCTGTTTATCTGGATTTTAGTATAGGATTGCTCTAATATTGCTACCAATTTGAATGCTACTTAACAGCCTACAGGAGATCTGCATTTTGATGCAAATAGTGCTATCTCAGTCATTAAAGGTTTTAGGGTATAGGCTAAGGATTAATATTTATAGCTGCCTAGAGAAGTAGAAATTAATTTCACAGTGTATTTTAAGACTTGTTTTCACTCCTTATTGGAAGGGGAAAAAAAGAAACATAACAGAGTTCTGAAACATAGCTAAGATGCCTGGAACACTAAGCATCGCTGAATTTTGCATATCTGTAAGGTTAACATTTCTGCTCTAAAGCTGGTAGGTCAAAAACATCTCAGAGTTTTGATATCTTTTTCTTTCATCAAAATTCTTTTTCAAACCTGAGACACAGGTTTTCAAACCATTACAGTCTTCTGAAAAGAAAAATTGCCAATTCTCATCCACCACTGCACCATCATTTCTGCCAGATCACTTCATAGCTCCCCAGTGAACTGAGGACGATGTGCTGCAAGCATTGGCATACCATGAACCTTACAATAATTTTGCATTTTAATAATAAGAGAGATAGTATTGATTATGGTCTGTCTACCATTTATTTATGTAGAAAAAACAATTAAGACAAAGCACCAAAGAATCAGTGTTAGTGGAGTTATGCAACCATGCATCAAGACTAGGCAATGATAAGAAAGTTAAGAGATAGAATCAACATATTTATAAATCTAAGGTTTCTATGGATTTTAAATTCAGTTCCACAACCCCATTTCACCTTTCTTTTAAAATGATTCTTTGAAAGGTAAAATCACTAAGGAATATGGCATTTTCTTTTGAACAGTAAAGTGACAATATTTCCTTAATATAAACTTTAAAATATGATTAAAAAAAGAAATATAGAGGTGAAGTAATTAAATTCTTTTTGTTATGTAAGTCAGGTACCTACATTTAAAACTTAAAGCAGTGAAGAAAATTGTCAATAAAGGAGATACTCAGATCAGAAAGAAAAATGCCTCCAAAGACTACCAGACACACTGCAAAAAGCACAAATGCAGTTTAAACAATTTTTCCCTGGTTAATAAAAGGTTAGAATCACCTCCATATATTTTAAACATCCCAAAATTAGATAACCTTTAGGGTAACCCTAACCCCAACCTAATCTTTTTTTTTCCCCCATTATTTAAGAAGACTAAACTAACTGTAAAAGGTAATGTGTCACTCTGAACACCTATGAAACACAGTGCTCATGAAAAAAATTGCAAACAGCTAAATATTTTAATAAAAGCACTATTAGCTTGCTTTTATGAAGTGTGAATTATTGTCCTGTTGGGGATGTGGAGTAATTGAGCAGACAGGTGGGAATTTGTCCCTTAACCAAGCCAACCCACCGTATCTTGCTTATATTTTGAACCAGTTGTAGTCTGAAAAGGTGCATTAGCTTCACGGGCTGCATCTGATAAGCCTGGGGATGAACTCTAAAAAGTTTATCTATTTCCGTCTGTGTAAGTTTGCCCTTAAAATGGAAGTGCAAAGCAACCTTTTCCATGGAAACTGCAGCAAGAAAGTTTAACTCATGTTTTATATTCCCATATAATTTACTGCCCATGACAACTTGACTTCAGAATTATCACTTTCAGCCTTTTGCCCTGTTCTTTTCAGCCCTTTTACAGAAATGTGACTTGCTGACTTTCTTTTTCCTGGTGACAGAGATTACTTGTATTTCAGTGAGTTCAGAAATCTGCTTGCTGTGACTGATAGTCTGACTGTGTATGCTGATAGGTCAGCCTAATAAAGTATTTAATTTTTCTTAATCCGTCATTTTTTCTTGGAATCCAAAAGAACTTTTTTTTCGTTTTGAGGCCTTCAACTTCTTTGAAATGTTGCAGAGAATGAACAGTTGCAAAGTTTTTGATAGGTAAAAGAGTGTGATAGTGCAAAGACAGTTTAAGTCTTGTTTCTAAAATCCAGCAGAATCTAAAAGAAACAGAAGCTAATCAGTAGAGAAAATTGCAGCTAGAGACTACCCCATTCACATTGCAAGTACCCTCCTCAGCCATGTCTAAGCCCTTTTCTCAGTTCTTGACCTAGCGTTCAGATTTCTTCACTAAAGAGGAGTCTCTCAACTACCTTTTATGTAAAACCTCATATTTAGAGCATTTAGAAAGATTGTGGGACATTTGGGCTCCTTTTTTCCCATAGCCTAACCTATATAAAGACCATGCCCCCATCACTGACTTCCATAATCAATAAATTATGTTATGTCCATTCCTTTTTTTGTTGTTGTTTTCTTGTTTGGGGGATTGGTTTTCTATGTGTTTTTTGGGAATCTTTTTTTCTTACTTGTTACTTCTTGTCTAAAAATATTAAGTAACTAAATATCCACAACTTTGCATTCAGCCTGAGTAGTGGCTTCCTGATAAAAATATTCCTAGGAAGATTTTTTTTTCTTTTCATCTTGAAAGGGCATTGAACCCAGCAATCTTTGACAAAGGCAAAGTCTCAATCAGAGAGGTGTTCCTGGAGCATGACTAATACATGGTGACAGGATCTGACTCTTTACAAACTATCACTTACTTTTAAGTGCCATAACTGCCAGCCTATAAGTTATTCATGTCTTTTGGACTAGTCTTCATTCCTCCTATTGAAGCTATGTCACTATGCAGGAAAGAATTCAAGATTTATGAGGTTAGAAAGAGTGCTGAGAAGTAAGTATAGCTAAATATCTTTACAGCTGGAACACCTACTTCAAAGAAGGGAACTCGATTTTCTGGGGTTTTATTCAGTCTGCTTTGACAGAGAAACATAGTTTATTTGATCATAAATGTATTTTTTTAAAACTGTATTTCATATGAACCAGTGTGGACAGATGTGTGAGGGTTCTAAGTTTATTTTTTCAAGCTTCACAAAGATCCACAGGCTTAAAAGCTAGGTCTTGCAACTGGGAAAAAAGCTTGTGCAAGTTCAGTTTGCTAAGTGCTAGAAAATGAATTTAGGAGGGAGAACTTTTAAACCAGCAGAGGCTGAACTTCTGAGGATACACATTTCTTTGTTTTCACATGTCCTGGCCTGTAACCTGCTAAGTTCAAGTGCTATGCTTTCTATCTTGATTCCCAATTCTTCCATCTCTGTAAGATAAAACCTCCGTTACATGTCTCATATTTCTTACAAGTTTTTCTTTCTATTACCCAGACTCTTTACTTTCCAAGCTACTCTAACACAGGGATAGAATTTTTCAAATATCTGTACTAGCATCCTTGTCAATTTGGTGAAGTTTTATTTCCTTCTTGACCTTCTTTCACATTTTCAGACACATGGCACCTTGCTCACCCAGTCTTAGAAATCATTACTCTTTTACTCCTGGCAAGATGTAAACCACCACAGTTAAATCTCAGGTTTAAATAGATAAGCTCGCAGTTGAAGGCCATTGCCCCAACCCATCTATCCTCTGAGAAGGAAAGGAGAATGAAACAGAGCATATACCAATATCTAAGGCATTCTTTAAATCTTCCAGGTTTGACACTATTTCACACAGACAAGTGTGACTCACCCTTTGCTGATATAATTTGCCCACTGTCAGAAAGCTTCAAATAAATACGCTAGTGGCGTTTACCTACTCCATGAAGGAGACAAATCTTTGTGGTAGCTTAAGTGCATAAGTATCACTTGGGTTTTCAATGATGGCAAAGGGGGTTATTTCATCTGTATTTCCGTCTGTGAGTTCCCTTCTGGAGAATTTTTTGAACCTACTGAGTGATTCAAAACACATTTAACACAGGGGTGGAAATCTGAAAGATCCATTACTTCTAGTTTCACAGAAATAAGTGGATGGCTAGTGCTGGGATGGAGGTCTAATTACTTTCAAGCTGTCACACAACAGTCTTCACTAAGCTGTCCTATTTCTTTGTGGAAAAAGATTCCACAATTTATTGTATTGAATACAAATTTACTGAAGATTTGGTGTATTAAAATCAAATTGATTAATCAATGAAAAGACACATATCTCTATACAAAAGACTTCACTACAGCCAGTACTCTGTAACTGCTGTGACACAAAGGATTCCATCCTGAGCTACTAAGGAACTGAGTTAATTTGTGCTTTTCTTTAATGTAGTATTTTAGATTTTTATTCATCCACAGTTTAAGTCTGTTTCTATTCGAAAATAAATTACTGACTTTTTTTTTTTTTCACAGTATGTTTTAATAACATAGGTTTTAAGAGTCCAAAACATGATTTTAAGGTATTATGCGGAAGTATATTTCTCATTAAATAGCAGAAGGTTGATATTTAGGCTTAGACCCTGTCTTTAGAATTTCCTAATGGCTATGTTGTTGCACACAATGTGATTTTAGTAGGTATACATATATTGAGATACTCAGCATTTTCACTGCAGTTTGAATAACTTAGGCACATTAATTGAGTTTCTCTATTCCTAACAGGGGCTTGACAGTATCTAAACTGCAGCATCTCACTTTTAGACACATCTAACTTTTTCTAGATCAAGCTCAAACTGTCTCAAATGAGTAATTCACAGATCAAGATACTAAAACCAATGAAAGCAAACTGAATGTGGATTTTTTTTTCATCTAGAAAGGGAAATTTATGGTTTGAACAAATTTCTCTACCAGGTCCATGACTTTCTTATGGTGGGAACCCCAGCACAGGATGCAGCAGTCCAAGTGGGGTTCCAAGGGAGAGGAGCAGAGAGGGAGAGACACCTCCCTCAGCCTGCTGGCCATGCTGCTTTTAATGCACCCCAGGATACATCTGGATACCTAGCTGTGAGTGTGCATTACACATTTCTAAGATAATATTTTTTCACAGTATTATCTGGGTGTATATTTCCAACTAGCTCTAATTACATTTAGGTTTTTTACAAGTAAATAAAATGTGAAAAAACACACTCCATGGAAATTAGTGTAAATAAAAAATTATTTAATTTTTAATCTTTAATATACAACTTTGAATATGTTGTTCACTTTTTGTTAGAAAACCACTTATTGATAATACTAAGAAAGCAGATAATACAAAAAAACCAAAAATCTATCCTTGCCTAAATGTTCTTTTTGTATTTTAATCACTTTTGATTGAATTTTCTAGCCCCTTTATAGTCTGCACTCTACCTCCAAACAACTTGCTAATGTGTTTTGGGATGCCTTCCTCTAATTCTCAGGCTGTACTCCATAAAGCCGATCCTGAGTTTTTGAAATCAGCTGCACAGTCCTAGCAAACTTTACAGGAAAATTTGCTCCGTTAGCAGCTAGTATCAAAAGTTTAAAAAAACAATCTGAAGTAGAGAAATTAGGTCCAAAGGCAGAAGGTGGTGTTAGGTTAAGCAACAGCATATTGGAGCCGTAAGGGAAACTTAAGAGGATTAGTGTAAATAGCATGTGGGTGCCTGGAGGCAGAAGATATTTTCTTAAAGGTCACCCACAACTAAACATTGCCAGTGGACTTGCAATTGTCAATATACTTTTTGTTACTTGCATGCTGCTTGGAAATTTATCTATATAAATCTTCATTACAAAAAAAAAAAANAAAAAAAAAAAGAAAAAAAGATAGCCTTTTCACACTTTTCTTTTAGCTTTCATTTAGATGTTCAGGAGAATCACAATAAATTATAATATTATATAACAGATTAATATAACAGTATAAATGAAGCTGATAGCCAGTCTTCTCTTCTACCTGACTAAGCAACGTAGCTGCTACATAATGCTATATATCCTTGAGTATTATTTGCCATGGCTTTTCAGAGGTTCTTAAACTTTCCTAAGAAATAAAAACATAGCATTTTTTGAAAGAGTCACAGTAATACATGACCAATCCATTATTTTCTATGAATTTGATAGCATCAGGTTTGGGTTCTAGGTATATAATTGCTCTATTCATTCAGCCTAAATGTCTTAGTCAAAACAGCTCACAAAACCAAACTGAAAGATGAACCCAGTCTAAATTCTGCTACTCTGATATATTATGTGTTCCAATAAAATAATGGGATTATACCCTATATTCCTAGAACCAACTCTTGAATTATTTTTCCTAATGATATTATTTAGTGGGAAATAAATTATAAGTTACAAAGAAATTTTACCGACTTACTTTGTGGACTACCTGTGACTCCACTCTCTTGAAGGTCTGTAGCCATAAGAGCCACAGGCTGCAATCCATCAGCCTGGAGGATTAACTTTTCTTACTATTGTTTTAGCATTCATGCCATAGAATTAATGAAGTTCATGCAGGAACATTTTTGATTTAAGGAATCTTGCACCATGTTGATAAGTTTAATGGATAGCCCTGACCTTTAAATTATAACATGCATTCAATGAATCAGCAGATGAATAGGTCATCTAGCAAACATGACTTCTACCTCCAGTACATAAAGAACAAACAGATAACAAAATCTCATCAGATTATTGGTAAAATACTCTGCACTGTACAAATAAAACATTTGTTCATCCTATTAAAATGTCAAGCTTTATTAACTTGAGGAGGTCACCAGCTAGAGTTTCAACACATATGCATGTAAATTTACTGTGATATAAAGGTAAACAAGAGAATGTAACCAATACATCTTGACACAAATTTATAGTCTCAAGTATTGCTGTTCTCAGGGGAATTAATAGCTGAATGTAGTTAAACATTAAGTTCCTCTAAAAGTCCAATGCCTGTGCAGTATATGAAGCCTGACTCAATGCAATCTGTACTGTGGGCTCACAGAGGCAGCATGCTGACCTTAAGGGAAGTTGGGTAAAAGAAGCTTATATTAAATGTGCAAATAAAAAGCAACAAATAAATGAGCTAAAACTACTGAATGCATTGTTTGTTTCTCCCTTTTCTAGATAGCTTTTTTTTCTCATTAAGCACTGTCCCCTGGTTTTCACTTCTAATTTCAATACAACATGTAGGAAATCTTATATCAATACATTGATATAATGTATATCAATACAGCATTGACAAATAGGTGAAAGTGGCTTTGTACAGAAACTTATTCATATGCAAACTCAGGCTTTGTTCTTACAAAACAGCAAAAACAAATCAGAAAAGGTATGTAAAAACAACTCTAAAAGCCACTAATTGCCACTAGTCCTGTTTCACAGAGAAGAGAAAAGCTGATGATCCTCCAGCAAATACACCCTGTAGGAGCACAGTACTTTTTGCTTTTAGAGCCTAATATTAAGGGAAGTTCTTAAACAGAGTTAAATTTTGTAAATGGCAAAAAGGAAAAAAGGACACTAAATAAGGTCCAATAACACCATTTCCACAGGGGCAAGGATAGTCTGACATGCTCTTCATGCTGAAATTTTTTTTTTCTACAACTGTGCACATTGGTTGCAGTAGTAATATTAAAAGATACAGTACTAAAACTGACTGTGCTGAGCCTTATTACTTGCTGGAAGTTATTACCCACAATATACCTCAAAATAGAAGAGCAGAATTTCTTCTGAAAGGCTAAATATTACAAAAGGATATTTAGTACTGAGATCTAGATTTATACCATTTTTATCTCACTGATACACTACACATAACTAGTGTCCACAATGTTTTATCTGCCAGATGAGGATTCTGTTTATCTGCCAGATGACGATTCTGTTATGATTTATAATCTCTGTGAAGAGTATCTATGAAAAGTAAAGGTGGACAAGTATTTTTTGATCTTGAGAATGTCAGTCCTTTTTTATTTTTACAAACATGAGCTATTACGTCCCTAATACTATTTAAGAGATACTATACTGCCAAAAAAAAAAAAACCCAAAAAAAACTAAAAAACCCCAAAGAACATTTCCCTAGGTTTTTGAAGTGATTATATAACATTGACTTTGAAAATTGACTATTGTCTTTAAATTAGTCAAACTTCATCTTCATCCAAATATTTCCAGATTTTCACACATTTTGAATCTTAAAATACCCACTAATTTATTGATGTTCATGTCATCAGTCTACACTTTTGATGCATTTTATGCTTTTTTAAGGTTAAGTAAAATAAAACTTTATTATTATAATTATTGCACTGCTTTGACTATTTAAAACAATTTTCCTAAGTCTAATGACCTTTTAATTAGAGATATTTTATAAAATTACCTAGAAATAATTTTTGAAGTTATTTTTCAATAATATGGAGTGACTTTCTAGCTTTCAACATTTATATATTTATTTTTAATTAATGCATAAAATAAGGATAACTTTTTAGTGCTCCTATTTTTATTGAGTGTAAATTACTTCTACATTATTTTTATCCAAATATTCCTGTTCTGGCTTCAGCTGTGATAGAATTACTTTTCTTCTTAGTAGTGCTGTGTTTTGGATTGAGTATGAGAATGATGATAACACACTGATGCTTTGGTTGTTGCTAAGTCATGCTTACCATAAGTCATGGGCTTTCTAGTTTCCTATGCTCTGCCAGTGAACAGGTGCACAAGAAGCTGGGAGGGAACATAGCCAGGACAGCTGATGTAAACTGGCCAAAAGGATAGTCCGTTTCAAGGAAAGTCATGACCAGTATATAAACTGGGCAGGAGATAATTGTTCAGATGGGGCTGCTCATTGCTTCAGGATGGGCTGGGCATTGGTCATTGGGTGGTGAATATTTGTATTGTACATAGATAGTGTTTCTCGTTTTTTTCATCTCTTGTTATTATTGTTGTTGCTAGTATTATTACTGCTATTATTACTAATGATAATGATCATAATAATATTCTTATTATCACCATAGTAATGTTTTAATGCATTTCAATTATTAAACTATTCTTATGTGAACCCACAGGTTTTGCTCTTTTCTGATTCCCCCCATCATGCAGGGGAAGGAGGGTGGGAAATGGGTGAGTGCCTGTGTGACGCTTAGTTGCTGGCTGGAGTTACAAACACAAAAAATTTTATCAAATGTGTAAGCCCATATATTCAGAAAACAAACAAACAAAAACCCCACAGTTCTATTTTCTTGCACTTCCTGACTAGATCCTTACTACTGTAGGCTGATAGCATCTGTAGAGTCTGTTGAAGGGCACAGTTCATAGCCAGGCTTCAAAGGAGGGGTATAATGAAAGGGCAGTGGAAGGAATCATGAAACCTGCCTTTACAAAAGCGTCATCAACTAACAGTGCATGAAACTGCATCACTATTCAAAGTGGAAAAGTGCACGGTTATCAAGTACTAGGGACCTTCTACTAAAAAAGGGGAAAAACTATAGAAAAAGAGCTTGTTATCACCTGGAGAAAACAGGTTTGATAGGTCAAAGGATCTTCTCAGGAGAAGACAAACTTGAGACAGATTTTGTGGCTGACCAAGAAAAGATAAAAAGAGAATGTATACAGAAAAAGTACCAGAACTGCTTAGAGCAATCCCTTCTATGCAATAAAATTAAAGCCTTGATGGGTTTAAAAAAACACATCTGAAAATCAGAAAGAACACTGACAAAATACTGGGAATAGAGTGATATATGTATATGCCTTCTTTAACATATATGCATATTTCTTCAGACCATTATAAAGAATGACTTTTCCATGAGGCTTTGTCTTATTTTTCAACTTTATTGTGCTCCTTAAGTAGATTTGTAAACTAGAGTATGCGTGAAAGGGATAGCAGAGTACCTGTGAAAACACATTAGTTATTTGGAAGTATTGAACATGTGTCTGGTAGGGCAATCAAATGGTTTTGGTTATGGGCTATATACCCAATTTGGAAAGTTCTGAAAAAGTGTAGTTGATTAAGGTTTTGGGGAAAAGATAATGAGGACTAAGGAAAGTCAGAACTGGGTTTTACTCAGATCAAGGGAAACTTGAAAACAAAGAACCAGATTTTGAGACCCTGGAGGGAACATTTAATTAATAATTGAGATAAATGAAAACATGTGAATATCATTTACAGCTTAGTTTTCAAGGGAGTTAATTAATAACACTTCATATAACTATTGCAAAAATACTGTGGGATTATTTTAGCTATTTCTTTTCTATTGTTTAGTGATCTTACTCATTATCTTTCTCTAAAATTAATATTTAAAATTTTATTTTAATTTTGTTAGAAATTATTTTGGTGTGCTATGTAGCTAAAAGGAAATAAAGAAAGTAGATTCTTTTATGGTCTTATTGATTTGACTTTTTAAAGATTTTCTGCAGCATATACTGTGACCTAACAGCAGAAAATCATGTTGTAATGATAATACTTAGCATTGTGTAATCACTGCTTATGAGTATTAATAGCTGAGATCACAGCTTGACTGTTCCATTTAGCTGTGGTTCCTCATTGCTATTCATTATCAGCTGAAAGGTTACAAGAGGGAGAAGACAGAGGAGAACTAATTTTGTGCTGCTTTTCACCAATATCAGTGGTAAGAAATTTTCAACCTGTAAGCATGTTATGTTTCCTACAGTGGGAGACACACTGCAATGCAGAAATGGGCAAATTACTGCTTGCAAAGAAGTGCTACATTTTGAATATATCTGGGAACAATGATGCTTGCCTGAGTTTTACCTGAAAGGGAAAAAAAAAAAAAAAAAATCACTATTCCTTATATAAGCAGTAGGGTCTTTTTGTACTCAAGAGAATGAAGACACAAGAATCAATGAATTAAATAGTGGTGCTTTTAAGAAAAACTTTTCAGCTGCTGCTTACATGTAACCTAGGGTACAGAAGAAGGCAAAGTTTAAAATATGAAAGAACCCAACAGCTTGCAACAATTTACTTATTTTTCCTTCCTGAATTTGAGTGAAGGGAACGTATATATCCTGTAACTGCCTTGCCAGTCTTATTAAACTGAATGTAATATATATATATCAGGTGTGGTTTTTCTCAGTACAGATTAAGAATATGTTTTTTACAAATAACATTCAAGGTATTTTAGTGAGGAAAACTTTCTGCTCTCGTCCATATTGAGGCACAGGGTAAAGCACTAATAAAACCAACTCCTTCATGTGCTTTGGATAAGGCAGCTGTGACTGGCTGTTTTGCTCAGGAAATACAGGCACAGAATCTGATTAAAAAATAATTTATTCAGTATCTGATTTTTATGTGATCAAGTATATGAATCTGCATATTTTATTCAAATAGACAGTGACAATTGTGTCTGGATAGACTGAGTTCTCTGTAGCTTAGATTTTTTTTGACAGCAATGCAGAATATTAAGATTAATGTATATGTCTGTATAGCCACCAGATGTCCCTTTGTCCTTCGCCACTATGTATTTGTGCTGAACTATGCAAAATACTACTGGGCACCTCTCCATGGTGTTTTTCACTATGATTGCTCTTTGGCATTCATTTATGTGAAATTCATTTGAAACTGTAGCCAGATCTGATTACAATTTTGCAGGTAGAAAAAAAATAAATTACTGAACCTATTTACTCTTAGCTGTTCACAGGTTCTAAATAGTGTCAACAAGAGCATCTCTATGATTACATACTTTCTACAGATGTTTATGCAAATGATCTCTCCATGCAGCTTACTATGCCTTCATTTTCTTTGTGATTCTTTAGGACAAATCTTCCGAGACTTCATATCAGTTGTTCAGCATCCTCTGGAAGTAGTGTAGAAATAAAGAATACATCTGGGAAATACGTTCCCCTGGAAACAGGTGCACAAGAACTTATGTATGCCACTTTTTGCATTCATTTGCTCCCCAAAAAGAGATTTCATATTCCCTGACAAATCCACCTGTAAGCTTTCATATGAACAATATATTTTATTTTTGTAAAACTGTCCTTTAAGGTCTTAATTCTACCCTATTTTTGTTTTTTTAATATTTAGTGAGACAGAAATAGGTAAGACATATTTCCTGTACAGCTGTCATTCATTTCTTCATAATCCGAACACTTGTTTAGCAAATGATGGTGAATGTTCATGTAAATTGAATTGGTTATACATAAGATTAATGGCTTTACCTGTAAATTAAACATTATGTATTTTCAACTAGGCTGTTAAAGCTATCAGTACATTTTCTCTCTGAAATGAATGTGCTTTGACGTAACTTACTGATCAATTAATCTGAGCTTTCCTTAGTGATGGAAGAATGTCAATGCAGCAGCTATTTGGGAAGTGCTTTTGGTGTCATCATCAAAAGCTCCCTATTGAAGTCTCTTCCCTCCCTTCCCCAGGTAACTCTGTGGTTCTTCTCTGAGGAGGTAATGATGGAGAGTTGAAGACTGTAAGTGTAAGTGTGTTTTCAGGCAATAACAAAATACAAAATTAATTATTATTGCTCAAAATAATCAGTAAACTGATAGTACTTTTAGGAAGGAAAATATGGTTGAAATTTTTTCAAGAGATATAAAATCATAAGTGAAGCAAACTGGTTAGTTCAGTTAGTCAGTTAGTCTTCAGTATTGTTTACTCTCGTTCCATCTTCTGACAATGAAGAAATATGGATGTCAGCATGGGGGCGATTATCTAGAGCCTAGAGCTGTATAGAGGAATTACCCTGAACATTTGTGTCTTAAGCACATACTTGGGGCTGGCTGCCTACTTGGAGTTAGGGAAATTTAACAGTATATCTACATCCCTTATCTGATACAGTCTATAACTCTGAATGACATGGTCTGTTGGGGATACAGAGCATACTTACCATCTGCTCCCAGGTGGAAGCTTAGCAGTTTGAATGACTTGATGTTTACCGGTAAGTTTATAAAAAGTTGCCTGCATGCTGGTAGGGTTGATGAGCTAGTACTCTTGATTTACTGTCCATCTTGTGGTACAGTCTGCTGCCTGGTCTCCCAAAACACTGTGCAGTCATGAGCATCTATCTGAAATATCCATTTGTCCAGAAACACCCTCCATGGGTTCACAGTCCTTAACAGATTTTATCTGGTTTCTGTTTCAGGTCTTTTAGTGAATTCAAGACCTGTATTCCTAAGGCAGTCACACTGCCTAGACAAGTCCAGTTTGAAATGAGGACTCATTGGTGAGGACTCATATAAACAAGCTTTTGCATGTGTTGGATATTTCAAGTATTATCACAAAACTTACACAACAAGAAGAGAGGTGAGATTCACAGACTTCCCCAAAGAAGATTTTGACTGCTATAGAACTGTTACCAAGCTAAGCAACATTTTATCTATCCGGGGCAGAATGTAAAAAAAAAAAAATTCTCTGTAATGTTTACATTAAATAAACTGTGGGGTCAATATCACTTCTAAATTCTAGATTTTGAAAAGCTAGATGAAAAGTCATTATTTGCCACTTCCATACAGAAGAGTGGGTGGGGAGTTTATAGTTTTTACTGGATTATAAAACCTTAGTCTAACTTTTCCATTAGAGAGACTGCTCTCTATTCCACATGGGATAACTTCAGTAATGCATTGTTTTTTATAAGAAGAAATAGATTAGTACTTTCAACTTTCTTTTAAAGTTGCTTCCCTAGAGCTAGCAATTGCTCCTGCAATATTTCAAATGAATCTTTTATAAAAGTTTTATAACCCAGCCTATTTCTCAGCTTTGATTCTACAAAGGTTTCTATATTGAAATGCTTTTCAAAGAGCCTTCACAGGTCATTTGGATCCAAATTCTCATTTTACTTAAGCCGTTCTCTGAGAAGATAGTGGGAGCTGTTTCAATACTTTTCTGAATTCCAAACCTGCACTTTAACCATTGCATGTTTTTCAAAGTCATATAGAGTATCTTCATAATTTCTTCATTTTCCAATAAATCCCAATCTACCAGATGTGAGATAAATAGCTGTTAGTAGACCTTCCTTACCCAAGAAGCTGAAATGAGATTTTCAGACTTCGTGTAGGCTGTATTTACATCAGCCCTGTGTTTTATTCCATGCATACAAAAGGCAATAGAATGATTCAGACATCAGTTACATAATGATTTTATTTTGTCTTTGTTCTTTTATGGACAAGTCTGTTCTTTTATGGATTTCTTTCCTTTCAGATGTGTAAAAGATTGTAATTAAGCCTTTTATACCTCCCTTTTGCGTGATGCTCACATCTGTCCCTTTAGTAAACAGAGTTTATATCCTGATGGGATGCAAGGATGTCATCTCTGCCTGAAAATTTAAGATTCACTCTTTTTTTCATGTTACATGCAATATTCCATTTTTACTGAGAACAGCATGAAAATAAAGACAGTCAGAAAACCATTTCTCTTTTCAAAAGTCTAGTTTTCACCTCCTGCTTCTCCTGTAGGTTCAGATGTTTTAATTTAATAGGTATGTATTTACATATGTGCTCCAAGAGGGCAGGATGACCCACCTTCTGACACTGAAAACCTTTATTCTTTCCTCTTTAGTTTATGCTCCCTTGATAGACTGCCTTTCTGCCCTCTCATTTGCAGTATTTCAGTGCTCATTACCCCTTTAGGTCTCATATATTTTTTTTTTCTCTGTACTGATAACCGTTTTTCTTAAACACAATTACCTTTTTGTAATCTTTAATATTCTCCAACCTTTCTGTACAGCTTAACATCTAGACAATATTTGAGGGTAGCTCAGATTTCACTGATAAGAGACAGCTATTTAATTTCCTTCCTACACTTCATAAGAGTGCTGTGAATTTACAAAATATTGGGTGCATGCATATAAACTCACTGCTTCTAATTTCCTCTAATGCCCATCAGAAGGTGATATGTTTAAGGGTAATCTTTATTTGTATTGGATATCTTTCTTCTCCCAGACAGCATCTCTGTTTTCTAGTCTGGTGCTGGTTTCACACATTTCTTTCATTTTAAGCTTAAATAGCTGATAGAATATTTTCAATTCAAATCAGGAACTGCAAGATTTAGATCTTTCCAGGCACAATTTAAACATAAAACTGAGAGCTGAAATAGAGTAACACTAACGAAAACAGTGCATTTAGGCCGTAAAATTGTCTTCCTTTTTCCAGCTGAGTACAAGAAGATAAGGAATTCTTCTATATTATTATCTTATATGTGTATCAGTATGTCACAAGAGATAGACAAAGCTACCAGTACATACCCTTTACACACAGGGCCTTCCCTCTAGGGCATGTCTTCCACCTTCTCAGAGGACAATCAAACTCACTCAAAACTCGTTCATTGTTAGCAGCATATGTCTAGCAGTATAAGTTTTTCAGAGAAGGAATTTAAGGTTAAGTAGGAATCTAAGACTTCCCTGAAAATTCCAGGTCTGTAAAATATAAAGAAGTATTTTTTTATTTCCCAAGCCTATAGGCTTTTGGATAATGAAACAAGAGAAGGAAAAGTAGAAGTAGAACAGAAATATGTACATGGATGATAAATTGTATATGACATACATAATCTTTCCAAAAGAGGTTACAAAATGTTGGCATTAGTAACAAAGTAATTGTTCAGCTTTCTGACTCTGTATATGTAATTAATAAGTATGATCCAAACAGCTCATCAACTGGGAAGCAGAACACAAGAGAGCTTGGGAGAAAAGATTGAAGTATTCTTTTAATTCATATAATTTTAAACACAGTTTATCACAAAGTGATGATGATTGTAGAGATAACCCATGTTGTGTCCTGGAGAGCAGAGAAAATAATCAGATTATCTAGATGCATAAATTACTCAAATATCACAAAATCTACATGTTGTTGGTATGTAAAATATCTTGCAGGTAATCTTTATAAAAGTATAAAATTTTTCACACATAAAAGTATGTGCAACAGGATTAAGGCAGAGAGAGATACCAGGTAGGAAATGATATATCAATATGAAAAGTCTGGATATGGAAAATGAAAAACTGCAAGCAATTAAAACACATAATTACAAAGAAGTGCAATCAACTCCCCATATCAAAAAAAAAAAAAAACAAAAAA
>VWZQ01007867.1:364142-375402 GCA_013397015.1 Myiagra hebetior | reverse complement strand
AAAAACAAAACAAAAACAAAAAAAAAAGTTTAAATTTGACAAGAGACATGGCTAGGAATTGAAGTCCAAAATTAATATCTGTAGAACATTAGGAGAAATGCAACAAATGAAATACTGCCATACAAATGAAAGACTTGTGATGGTTTGGCTGATGGAACTCTCTGTCAAAAGATTGTCTTATATTATGATGTGAGATATTTTTGGATTAGTGTAGATTTGTAGTATAGGATTCTAGTTTTCTCATTACTTTTAGTGGTAATGTAGCTGAATTTTAAAAAAACAAAATAAAAAAGTAAAAAAAAACACAGCATGCACACCCATGCTTGTGAAGACGACCATTACAATTCCTCTACAGTCATGCATGTTTTTTGAATGGCATGAGAAGAAAGAAATGTAAACCATAATTTTGTAAAGTTCTTTGGTATGCAAGTACTAAAACTGATCATTTAGCAAGGATAACATAATACTGATACTAGTTACACCACTACTTGGTACAGAAATAAATATTTTAATTATCTGTGACATTTATGCAGATCAGAGCTTACAGCTCTGTAAGCTAGATAGATTTTAAACACTGGCTGATGCTAATTTTAAAATGCTTCAAAGTAAATGGTGTATTCTTCTGCAGTTAAAAAAGCACTTATAAAATCTACCTGTGCTTTCCACTAAACTTATTGTGTACTATGAACTGTAAAACTCACATAGCTTTCTTGTGCTCAGCATTTAAATAAGTAATGCTGTCAAATTGCAGTAGACATGATATTACATTGTAGAATATTAGCAAGTCTAGCAAAAATGCTAGAGATGTTGTAACAGGAAAAAGTTGGGTTTTTTAAATAATGTAGTAGAGCAGACCTGTAAATTTCAGTTAGGGGACACTCTATGGTACATATTTGTTTACTGTTCACTGCGTATAACCTGACAGTGCACTGAAAGCAGATGCGGGAGTTTAGTTTCCATTAATTTGTGATCTGGGTTATTGGAATTTCAATGAGCATTTCTGTTCTACACTCCTGAATTCAGATGGAATAGAAACAAGTTTTACTTATTTCTATAGATTCCACTCAACATTTAGGAATAATTTTAGTTATAGTTTAGATAATCAGTACTTGCATTAAATGTATAAAGAAATGCAGTGAAATTTGACAGCTAAAATTAGTCAGTTATGAGCAACAATACTTTTTTATGTAAAGTTATGTTAAGCAAGAACATCTGCTTGTTTCCCTGTTAAAGCACTTTCAAACATCTCTTTAACCTAGCAAACATAGTGAAAATCACAATATTAAGGTTCTGAAGTTCTCTATTATTAAGCATTTTTGTTGGTACTACTGCTGTGTAGAATGTGTTGAGTGATGGTCACTTCAAAATACTTGTTTGAGTATCCTAATCTCTAATTCATATTAGCCCACTGTTTTTGCTCTGCATAGGAAAATCATTATGAACTATTACCTTTTGCATATGGTTAAGTGAAAGTTTATGCCCAAGTCAGTTACACTTCTATGGGAAAAGATTTTTGTAGCACTCATTTAATAATATCACATATGACGTATACAAATGTGAAAAGCAGTGGAGTGTATTTTCCTGCTATAATGTACTTGTAACTTCACTGAATTAATGGCTCTTTTAATTATCAGCTGTGTTAGGAAAACTATGGAATAGCTCAAAGTCATAGTTAGTTCTCTACTCATTATCTAGTGTTATGAAAGTGAAAGCTCATTAAATTAAACAATCTACATTATTTACATTAGCTGTAGAACCAAAGTTCAATTCACCATAAGTGACCTCTGAAACAAAAAGAAAAGTTTAAGAAATATAATGAGGTGTGAAGATGGATAATGTGTAACTAGCTTAGAATATAAAGTCTATTTCATTCTTTGAGAAATAAAATTTATTAATTAAAAAAAACCTACAATCCTTCTAATTCTGCTTTTAAGGCTTGAAGTTACTACAAAATTTAAGATTCTGCCAAGATATTTCCCATTATATCTTATAAGAAAATGGGTTTTGTGTGTTTTAGCAAAGATTTAAGAGCAATTCAGTGTGTGTTAACTGACTTTATATTTTAGTTTGATACTCAGATTGTACAAAAGACTTAAATTTTTGTATAGCTGTAAAACTAATGTGCATGTTGTATATGTATGTATACATGCTTCTACACACCGGACTTCAGTTATGTATAAGAAAAAGGTTAGAGGAATGAAGCACCTCTCCTATAAGGAAAGGCTGAGAGAACTGAGATTGTTCCGCTTGGAGAAGGCTTCAGGATGACCTAACTGTAGCCTTCCAGTACCTGAAGAGAGTCTACAAGAAAGAAGAGAAACATCTTACCAAGCACACATAGGTACAGGGCAAGGGGGAATGGATTCAAACTGAAGCGTGGGTTTTGATTAGATGTTAGGAAAAAAATCTTTACTGTGAGGGTAGTGAGGCACTGGAACAGGTTGTCCAGAGAAGTTGTGGATGTGCCATCCCTAGAAGCGTTCAAGGCCAGCTTACATGGAACTCTGAGCAACCTGCTCTAGTGGAAGATGTCCCTACCCATGTCATGGGGGTTGGAAATGGATGCTCTTTAAGATCCCTTCCAACCCAAGCCATGCCATGATTCTGTGAATCTATGGTTCTATGATTCTGCATACATGCAGTGAGGAGAATCAGAAGTATAAATAGCATCACAGACTGGCATTCCTATGTCCTGTGACAGAGCTGGATGTTATCTTTTTAAGCCCTGTGGTTTCCCACACAGCTTTCAGTAGCCCCTTCAGTAGCACCTGGCAATCCTGAAAGTCTGTCATTATTTCAGACAGATCTGCACAGGGGTCTTGGATATTAAAGGACATCTCAAATGGTACTAGTGACTTTCTCTATTAAATTACAGACCTTTTTTGGTGAGTGTTTGTTCAACCTCATCTACACTGTACCACACAGACTCTGGTGTGAAGCTAGGGATCAGATCTGGCATAGGATAGCGCCAGCCTCTTCTCACAGAGGCCACCCCTGCAGCCACCACCACTCCACTCAAAATCTTGACACAAGAACCCATATACTGGGTCACTAAGAGAAAATAAAACCAGATTATGCAGGGTTTTTTTTTCTGAGTCATGTTTAAGAAGAAAATTACTTAATCTCCTCAAGAAATTCCCTGCTTTTCCCTGTATTACATGGTCTCATGTATGGTAATAGCATACAACAGAACAACAGAAAAATAAGTCAGAGATATTGTACTGGGTTTGTGTGGCCAAGCTTTGACAACACGAGGGCTACAGAGGTGGTTTCTGTGAGAAGCTGCTAGAAGCTTCCTCCATGTCCAGCAGAGACAGTCCCTGGTGGCTCCAAACATGGACGTGCCATTGGCCAGGGCTAGGCCAATTAGAAATGGTGACAACGCCTCTGTGATAAAATGTTTAGGAAGAAGAAAAGAAGTTACTGCACAGACATAATAGCGGACAGAGAAGACCAAAGTGAAAATATATGACAGGAACAGCCCTGCAGACACTCCAGTCGGTGGAGGAACAGAAGGAGGGGCTCTAGGCACTGTAGTTGATTCCTTTTGAGCCCATGATGCAGACCATGGTGAGGCAGCTGTGCCCCTGCAGCCCATGGAGGACCATGGCATGCAGAGATCCACGTGCAGCCCATGGAGGAGCCCCACACCCGAGCAGGTGGATGCCTGAGAGGAGGTTGTGACCTTATGAGAGCCTCATGCTGCGCCAGGGTCCTGGCAGGGACCAGCAGAGCTGTGGAGAGGAACATGTGCTGGAGAAGGCTTCCTGCTAGGACTTGTGACCCTGTAGGGGACCCACGTTGGAGCAGCCTATGCCTGAAGAACTGCACCCCATGAAAGAGTGACCCATGTTGCAGCAGTTCATGGAGAGCTCTCTCCCATGGGAGAGACCCCACGCTGGAGAAGGGAAGGACTCCTCTCCCTGAGCAGCAGGAGAAACCATGTGCGATGAACAGACTCTAACCCCCATTCCTGTCTCCCTGTGCTGCTGGGGTTACAGAGGTGGTGCTGAGGAGGAGGGAGAAGCAGGGCTGAAAGTCTGTTTTTGCGTCTCATTACCCTGCCCTGATTTTGTTAGCAATAATTCAATTAATATCTTTAATTCAAGTCTGTTTTGCTCGTGATTGTATTTGGTGAGTGATCTCTCCAAGTGCTTTTCTCAACTAATTTCCCTTGGCTATATTTTCTCTTCCCTATTCAGCTGTGGAGGGAGTGAGAAAGAGGCTTTGATGGGTGTCTGGCATCCAGCCAGGTTCAACCCCCTACAGAGGTCTAGAAATATTTATTTTACCAGAGAAAAAGGAGGTGGAATTGATTAGCTTTCAAGTTCTAATAGACCATCCTCTGCTATTGTTTGTATGTATGTATGCACTGGATTTGAAAATATCAACTCTGTACATGTCCTGCATTATTGTAGTATCTGAACACCCTCTGTTCACAGAAGTATATGACTTTGTCTGTGTGCATACAAACCAAACAAACTCTCACTCTGCCTTCCTTAGCTTTTAACCTAATGGCCATCAGCTCACTGGTCCTTTCCATAAGTGAGAGGAAATGGAGATATGCTAAAATGATTTCATTAAAATCTGAAGCAGGCACAATTTCATATATGGCACAATAGTGGCACATATATTTCATATATGGCACAATATGGCACATATATGGCACAAAATTTATTTTTTCATAAAAAATGAAATTCAAATTTTATATGTCTGTGTTTTGTGGAAAATTTAGATCTTAAGAATGTTTTAAAATCTCTGTACCAAATTCTTAAGGGAAATAATATTTTATGGACCTGGATGGATACAAATTTACCTAATTAATACTGACAAGAAACCTCTGTCTATATACACAGAACTTTAGATGTTAGTCAAACTTCCAGATGGAAATTTCAGTAATTTAAAAATTTCAGAAAACTATACTGAAGAAGTAGTTAAACCAGAAAGCTTTCATAATTTCTTATTTCTAATTTTTCTCTATTACCCAATTTAGATACATTTTTTGCTTCTAGAGGAAGGGTATAATCCTACCACCTGTCTAAAGGTAGCTCTACTGTATATGAAATTATCTAGGCTGTTGTAGATATTTGCCTTTGGATAAGCTGAATTTATTCAAAATAACAAGTTAGAGGATGAAAAGAATCAACCTTTTCTTTCTGATATCTCTAAGTGGAATTCTCTGTCCTTGTCCCTTCCTTTGATCTCTGTTGCAGATGGAAGCTGATGGTATCATTCTCACCTTTAACCCATCTTTTGAATGCAACTATATGTTATTAGCTGTGTTAAGCAGGTCTTGCTTAATACTTATGGAAAGCTTTTGTATTTTATGTCTTGATTAGCAATAGATTGAGAAGATGTCACATCATGCTGCTGATCACATCCTCTTTGGCACGCGACCTTGGGTTCTGTATATCCTGAATTGAACTTTGCTCAAAGTTGAGGAGAGGGACACATCCCCAGATGTTCACCAGAGGCCCCTGAAAAGGCCCATGCAGGCACAGTGACAAGTGTTACTTAAGGCTGTGCAAGCTAAATAATTATGCATTAGGTGGGTGGTAACTATGTATTAGATAGGTGGGTTTATGCAGAATTCCATGTAAAAATTCTCTCACTTTTTATTCATTTAAATGCTTTATTTGTGGAAAATTTTCACCTTGCTCCCTGCACAGAGTAAAAAACATCTCCTTTTTAAACCTGACTCTGTCTGTGTTTAGAGAGTTCCTAAAACACAACAACACTTCCAGAGCAGGTGAAAGCTAAGAATGCTAAGATAGGTCACCTCAAATAATATTCAAATACCATGTTTAGGAAACTGAATTGATCTTGAAATATCTCAAGCAGAGCATATGTGAAAAACCTGAGCAGTCTTCACTGACATTATAGAATAATGGGCAATCTTTACAAAAGAAAATAATAGTAAATGGAAATGGAAAGTTATTTGTTTTATAGTGAACTCAGAGGACATCATAGGCCATTCTCTTAAAAAAAAACACCTCCTGTTCCAATACTCAACAAATTTTCACACTCATATATACAACATAGCTGGGAACTTAGAAATGCTAAATTTTTGCACTAACTAGTCAAAGGCAGAATGTATCCTTCATTTTCACAGCAGAGAGCCTTTGTTTTTCACTTTTGCAGTATAAACATATCTAAGCTTTATGATTAGGGCCTCACTTTTCCTCTTTCCCAAGCTGGAAATTGTTTCCTTTAGGTGAAATCTATCTGATCCATTATAAATGGTTTCCTCAGGATAAAATCACAGAATCACAGAATATGTTAAATGGAAGGGATCCACAAGGATCATCGAATCCAACTCCTGGCCCTGCACAGTACCATCCCCAAGAGTCACACCGTGTGCCTGAGAGCATTGTCCAAATGCTTCTTGAATTCTTTCAGGCTTGGTGCTATGACCACTTCCCTGGGAAGCCTGTTCCAGTGTCCAACCATCCTATGGGTGAAGAACCTTTTCCTGGTTTCCAACCTAAACCTCCCCTGATACAGCTTCAGGGCATTCTTCAGGTCCTTCTTCAGGTCCTGTCACAAAGAAGAGATCAGTGCCTGCCCCTCTTTCCCTGTGAAGATGTTGTAGACTGAAATGTGGTCTCCCCTCAGTCTCCTCTTCTCCAGGCTGAACAAGCCCAGTGACCTTAGCTGCTCCCAATACGGCTTCCTCCTAAGCCTTCCACTGTTTTTGTAGCCCTCCTTTGGATGCTTCCTAATAGCTTTATGTCTTTCTTGTATTGTGACACCCAAAACTGCACACAGAACTTGAGGTGAGGCCACACCAGTGCAGAGTAGAGCAGAACAATCACCTCCTTTAAATGTATAAAATTAATAATGCTTTAGATGTGCTTGTTTCAGTCTATTAGCCATAAAGACACCCTTGGGTAGCTCAGACGGAGACACTGGAATCATCTGCTCTTATCAGATGAATTCCATACAAAGTATCTTTCTGAATTCAAATCTGCTGCTAATTTCCATTGCAATAGGTTACTTAAAAAGAAATCAATGGCAGAATTTAGCAGAGAGCAAAAAAAAAAACCCAAACCAAAACAAAAAATAACATGTTTAAATCACCAAAGAAAAATTAGGAGTAAGACAGAAGAAAGGAAAGTAGACAAAGAAAATGCAGAAAGCACACACCCCTGAAAATAGAGGAAAGTTATATTATACAGACTGGTTCTTATCTGCATAGTGTCCAACTGTGTTAGGAAAGCCAGAGTACCATAAAAGTACTCTTGAATAATTATGCATTTCTGTTTAAACAGCTCCAAGATACTTTCTTTCACAGAATGGGTTTTTTTCACAACTTCTGTAAAAAAAAACCCTGGGAGAATTTGAATCCATACAGATAATAACTATCGCTGGGGGGCCTCCTGGACAAACGTCCACTCGTGGCGGAGGCTCCAGTGACCTTCCCGTAGACAGGTAAACCAAAGGGCGTTTGGTTTCAGCCGGGAATGCCGATGGCCAGGCGGCACTGTCTCCGGACGCGCTGAGCGCGCTAGCAGAGGCGGTGGCAGTGTCCCAACCCCGGGAGCGAGGAAAGAAAGAGTGGACTCTCCGGGAGCAGTTTGAAGGGTTTATTCTTCAAGGGGAGCAGTCCGGAAGAGCCCGGAAGTGGGTTCGGCGAGCGTTTTTAAGGGAGGCAAAAGGGGAAGGAGTAACTGGGAAACATCCAATAGGGAGAACAGGAGAGAAAGGAACTGGGGTACACCCGGCCAATAACAAATAAACAGGGGAGGGCAAACAGCCAGCAACCAGTGACCAACTGAGTAAAACAGAACTCTCTGGAAGAAAGGGCAGAGTTTCATTCCTCGAGCCCGCCTATGGAGCCGCCCTCAGACTCAGATTCATAGCATTTGATACGGAGAGTCTGATGGACAGGAGGCAGGACCGGGGGTTGTTGGCACACCCCCACAAATAACACATACTCTTACATGCCTTCAAATCAATACTTTTTTAGAAGAAAAACTTCTATAGGTCCTTCCAAGGGTGATAGTGTCTTTTCTTTCCAGGGAATCCTTGAGAAACTTCTTTCACAGTACATTGGTACCTGGTAATTAAAGATAGAATGTGAATGGGATAAAAACAATAGAAAACTGAAAAATACTTTGGGAGAAGCTGCTCTAAAATTAGGGGGCAATAAATGGAGATAAACTTTTGATTTTTTCTGACCTTATTTTTCCAACCCCAAGGAGAACAGGATTAATGTACCAACACTAATAATATTAGTGAAAAATAATTTACCTCATCTCAGGGTCAGGATGCTTTAAAATTTGACATAGGTATACCATCCTGGGAAGTCAATTACTACCATGCCTGTTATATCAATGGAGAAGCAATCATTACTCAAATATACATAACTGCCAAATGGTTATTTAGAATAGAGGATAAAGATATATGTGAACTTCCCTTTTTGACAGGCTTGAAAGGTTACCTGTTGATTCCAAACAGTGATGAAATGTTTCAGGAAGGACAGAGTATTGAGAAGCAGAAACTTCCATGGGGCTTTTTTTACCCAAAAGTCTGCTAGCCCTTATTTATTAAATGGTTATAAATTATGGCTTTCTTTTAGCAAATGCAAACTAAAATGCACTCTTTATCGTAACTAAATACACAGAAACACATGGGAGAATATTTGGGCTTTAGGATTTCTATTCTTATAGTATTAATAAATAAGAAAATAAACAGTAATAACTATGTCAGTAGTTCCAGATGGAATTCTCAAATAGTCTGCAGTTATGCTTCCAACTTCTGGTCAAACTGCTTACCCAGCCCCAGTAATTAGTACCACTTAATGTAAAGTGCTGTTCACTGTATTAGAAATCTCTTGTCAGAAGATGCCCTGGGCTGACAGCAGGGTGACCAAACTAATTCTCGCTTTTAGAACAGACAGAAATTGTAGGTCAGGGATAAGCAAAATATGCTCACATTTCAGCTGCCTCAATTAGATCTGTATCTAGGATAAAAATGTCCTGTGGTTAAATCATATATGCAACTGACCCTTTGTCTTCATGAATATGAATGCTCACAGAAAAGTTAAGCCAGGAAAAAATACAGTGGTAATTTCTCAAGAGTAAGTTGGCAGGCTATGCTCATTTATTTATTTATATCTTCTCCAGTCATAATGCCTACTTTAGGATGTGTGGGATTTCTTCTACTCACACTTTGTTTAGAGATATTTAAGAGTTTAAAAAATGCTCAAAATATTCATAAAACAATGCAGCTAATTTCCAACATAAAAATATCTTCAGAAAATGACCAAAAATTTCACAAAAACTGCCTACTGAACAAGAGAAGACTGTGAGGTTTGTGGTGAAAAAGAGTATTCCTGTCAGAGATGTTTCTTCACATTTTTCCTTTTTTATTTTAACACTAGTGTTTTTGACACAACATACATTTTGTATCATCTCACTCAAGTTTTAATCTTTGGAACAAGCCTAAAACCAACACTTACCAAAGCTGTAAGACAGCTGTAAATTGACAAAATACCGGATGATAATACATTCTTAGAATCAATACTAAGGAAAGGAATTTTCATATTCCTAATATTTAATTGACACTTATTTTTGTTTCATTTATATCAGGGAGAATAGATCTGTGTTATTTGAAATAAGTTTTCCAATTCCAGCCTCATAAGAAATGATTGAAATATCAGTACATTAATTAATGAATCATAACATTTTGGACCTTGGTATTCAGAGCTAAGGACAACATATTGTTTGATATTGTGATTTTCAGTGATGCAATTCCAACTGCAGAAATAAACAGATAACTAAAAAGAAAATTAATCTTAAACTGAATTTTTTCATAAAGTTGAAATGAATTGGCCTTTCTAAGTGAGGTCAAAAAGCAGATTTTAGGTCAAACCATAAGTATAAATACATTCATATTAACAGTTTTAATATATCTCAGATGCATTAATTTATATACAGCTTTTCAATGTTCTGAATAACTTTAACCTGAAGGGAGTCTACAAGAAAGATGAAGAGTGCTTTTTCATATGGACATGTAGTGATGGGACAAGGGTTAATGGCTTTAAGCTGAAGGATGGTAGGTTTAGATTAGATGTAAGAAAGATATTCTTCACTATCAATGTGGTGAGGCACTACAACAGGTTGACCAGAGAAGTTGTGGATGGCAGATTCCTGGAAGTGTTCAAGGACAGGTGGGATGGGGTCTGAGCAAACAAGTCTAGTGGATGGCATCCCTGCCCATGGAGGAGGGTTGAAACTAAATGATCTTAAAGGTCCCTTAAAAACCAAACCATTCTATGATTCTATGGGCATAAAAACAGAGCATGATATTTAATTCTGACTGACATTCTACAGGAGTAATTGCAATTAATATTAAAATACAGCTTTTTGTCTAATGAACTGTGAATAATCAAGTTTTATTAAAAAAGCCCTAATTTGTTTAGATACATGCATTGCCTAGTTATCCAATTATTGCTGCAAAATTACAAATGGGGAAAGTCAAATCTGTTAAATTAAGAAGGTCACCAAAGTAATTAAGACTGCTGAAGCATATTATTAATACTTTGCAGTAGGTGGGGCAATGCTGAAATTTACCTGCTTTTCCTTGTTATGTAAATGATGGGCTTTTGTACCATCTGTGTTTAAATGAGTTAATTTCCAGATAAAAGAATTGTAAAAGAGAAGGCAAGGTTCTGGGCAAGAAAAGTTCTTATCAGCAACAAAAATAAATTAAAACTGTTTTCTTTCCTTAGTAAGACTGTGTTACTAATTCTATGTTGAGGATGTTGAAATTTTTTTACCTGTGCTTCAAAAGAAATAAGATAACAGGGAAAAAAAGAGCAATGGTGTTATATGTGAAAAGATTTGCATTGAGGGTGAAAAGAATGATAAGCATACTCCTGGGGTAAATTTATGTTTCTAGCATTTAATAAAGAACATGGAATTTAATGAATAAGAAATAAGCCACTATGCCCCTCCAATTTTAACCAGAGTTAAGTTTTGGTTTACTATTCCTATTTTGGCATTTTTGCTTTGTATTTTGGACTAAAGGAACAAAATACAGTTTCAGACATGATACATACTAGATATTTTGTGAAAAATAACATCAAACACTAATTGCTTTAGACACTTCAGCACCCAGAATTTTAAACAGTTTGGTAAAGGTAAATAGTCTTCTGATATAGAGTTATATAAGGTAACCATTAGGAAGATGTACAGGTATTTTACTAATTCCATCCTGAAATATTTCCTCTCCTCTCCTCTCCTCTCCTCTCCTC
>VWZQ01007867.1:307651-363227 GCA_013397015.1 Myiagra hebetior | reverse complement strand
AATTAGGGATGGGAATTACTTCTCTTAAAAAAAAAAAAAAAAAAAAAAAAAATATACAAATGCTTCAAACGGGATAGCAATTTAAGTCCTCTTGGAAGAAAGTTATTCCACTGGTGCAAGATCTAGATATCTGATAAAGTTCAACCTTCAATCACAAAGAAAGAGAAGCTAAGGACTAGTTGTGATTTTTAATGTTTTACCCACCAAAAGGTGCTCAGAAACAGCTTCTCAAAATTAATAGTCACCTCGTATGTTCTATGATCAACAAAATTCTCAGCAGTAGAGCTGTCATTGACATTGTCATTGTCTCGACATTCAGATATTTTTCACAGGAATTCTCAGTGTTCAAGCTTTTATGCTTTTAAGCAGTCAGTAATGTTCTATTGATTTCTTCCTGTAAATTTATAAATGTGGATTGCTCTTCAACATGCATAGATTGCTCTTCCACATGAAATAGATATTTTTGCTGTGATATAGAATCATAGAATAGTTTGAAAAGGACCTTTTAAAGGTCATCAATTCCAACACCCCTGTAATGAGCAGGGACATCTTCAATTAGGTCAAGTTTCTTAGAGCCGTTTCCCATCTGGTCTTAAATGTTTTCATGGATGGGGCATCTCAGCCCGTGGCCAACTTGCTCCAGTGTTTTATCACCCTCATTGCATAAAACTTCTTTCTTATAGCTAATCTAAATCCACCGTCTTTCAGTTTAAAACCATTACCCCTTATCCTAGCACAACAGATTGTACTATCTATCCTTTATTCAATGTGTTTTCAAGTTATCTGAAGTTTTGGGGTTTTTTTGGTTTTTTTTTTTTTTACTAGGTCTACAGATGGACAAGGACATTTGCAAAATCCCACCAAAATCATCTTATATTCATCTTTGGACTTAACTGTGGATGGTGTTTTAATGTGTAAAAGCCAATTTTGTTGGTTTTACTTGTAAATAGTGACTGAGAGTAGGGGGTTTTTCTGACTTGAATTTTAATGGGATCTCTATCAGAAATCAAATTTGCTGTCTATTTTTCTCTTTTTTTTTGGTTGGAACACAGCACTGGTGGTGTCCAATACTATTTATAGTGAAAATTATACTAACTTCTGGTTACCTTGTAATGTGACTTTTGAGGCTTAGGCATACAAAGTCCATAGATTAGATAGCCCTTACTTCTTATTAATGGAATGTTTTTAAGCAGAAGTTACTAAGTAGAGTAAAAATGGCTCTGTTGTGAACAAAAATCTCTATCTTGTTTTTCTTTCACAGTCTTTCTTGCCATTGAGACAGCTGGCAAGATAATATCATTTAAAGTGACAAACAATTATCTGTCATCATTATCTGCAATGATCTCAGGAAAGTTAGAAAAATGGGCCTCTTTTTCCTTAAAAGTAAATAACAGAAATGTAGAAAACCTACCTTAAAACAATTTAAAGTACAAGTTCCACTAGCTGCAACAGAAAAAAAAAAAAAAACAAACCTATTTTTTGCTTCAAAATACTCTACAGATAATTTAGCCTGGTTTTGCTATGAAATTTCTTGAGTGAATTGTCAATATCTGAAGGATAATTGAAATTTTACAGTCATTCCTTGTGAGAATTTAGAGCTCAAACCACTTCTAATTAAAGTAAGTGGAAATATTTTCACTAAGCTGAGAAGGAAACTGAAAAAGTCATTCTTTTATAACAAGTAATATAATGAATGGTATGACAGACATGCTAGTATTAATTTAGATTTTTATGGAGAAACAAAAGGGCTTGGGAAATCAATGGTCTATAAATAGTGGAAGGACAGAAGAGAAGTAACCTGGGAGAAGTGTACATAACTGGAGGGAAGTCAGAAGTCTTCTCTGGAAGAAAAATAGCTATTGCAATAGATTCAGATTTTGGTTGGGAATTTGTTGTAGATCACTAGATAGAAAGTACTATAAAATGGCCTGTGAAAGCAAAAGAGTTTGTGATAGAGGAAAAATAGTTTTGATGGGAGATTTTATTATCTTGATCTAAACTGGTATGAAACTGAAGTAAGACTACAGTTAGAGAAATGACTGCAAAGAAGAATATTTTGAGGTTCCATCTCATTATTTTCTAAGTGGTTCACACATCAAATTTGCTCATTTTACAAATCAAAATGTTCCTGTTTTTCATTTCTGAAATCTAAACTCAATGCCTAAAAATCAGTTTTAGTCTTACTGCTGCTATGCCTAGTTATCCTTGAAAATCATTTGTCAAATAGAAATTCTTTTCATGATGAGCACATCACAACCACACGTACTTCAGTACTGAACTGTTCATATAAGAGGGTAAATTGGTTTAGAAAGTTGCACAAACTTACTGATAGAAAATGAGATGGTAAAATGCAAATTCAAGGCTCAAATTTTCTGAAAATTACTTTGTTTCCCTATATGAAATTAATCCTACCTAATGACAAAATTCGCAACTCTTACATGGATGCAATAAATTTACCCAAGAAGAGTTTTTTGCTTATGCACCCATATGACAGCCTTGTTCAGTTTAAAGCTGAACGATGTAGAAGGCATGAGGTCAAGAGAAACTTAGGAAATGAGTCATGATTTCTTTCAGTTCTGCATACAAAAGAGCAATAGAATGAATAAATAAGATGCCCAAAACCCTGAATGGGACAACACAACTTACAAAAGTTACAAAATTCATTTAAAAATAAGTTTTTTTATATATATAGATAAGAAACATGGAAGATTAATAGAAAACATACCTCAGAAAGTTTAGTTTGTCTATGGCAGAGTGTATATGGCTTCCACTGCCAAAAAAATACTTCACAAAATTGGGTCACTTGCTGTGGAATTTCATTTGGAAACAGTCCTAAGAAAAATCACATAAGGTTGAGGTATACTCAGTTTAGAGTTTAGGAACATATTATTTTGATTATTCACTATGAAAACCCTGTTAACTCTGATATTCACTAAAAAAGGAAAAAAAAATTCAATTCAATATGAAAAATTAGGATGCCTGCCAAGGCAAAAGGTAGCTATCCACATAAAATTAATCTTCTTTATCTTTTTTTATTATTATTAGCTATTTTCCTGTGAAACATATTCCATTCTAAATAAAACTACACTTTAGACACCATCATATTAAATCAATTGAAGCTTCTGTTCTCTATAGAGTTGTCTCATTCACATGCGTGACGTACCCAGGCAGTTCAGATCTAGTAGCAATAAACCCAGTATCTAGCTCTGAACCTCTGGATTATCTGGGAGCTCTTCACTGTGAACTTTTTTGTTCTGTGTTTGTAAGAAATCACTGAGTAAGTTCTGATGATGGATTGGCTAAAATAGTGTCATATTTGCTTTGTTTGGCTTTTGAAAATAAATTGGAGGGTTGTAATAATTAGATCTGCACTGCTAATAATTCTTAGGTCCTAAAGATTTCTAGTATATTAACAATAATGTAATCTTTGCTCAAATACAAGGAAAACACAAAAAAAACCCACACCCCTAGAGTGAACTAGTGCTGTTCTATGAATTTTCTATGCTGATAAGAATAATAACTAAAGCTAGACATTAAAACTCAAGTACTCAATAAAATCAACAACAACAAAGACATAAAAATTGTAATAATCAGAGTAGATAATATTTTTCAAATACTAATGAATCCAGTAAGTTTGTCTGTATTTTGATGGCAAAACAAATATTCTTTACAGATGGCGTATGAGGAATTAGCCTTGCCCAGGACATTTAAGGAATTTCCCAGAGAAAACCTGAAGGAGTTGAACCATTTAGGTTCTTATGGATGTTCAAAGGGCTAACAATCCCAAATTCTATCTAAGCCCGTTTATGGATTTTGTCCCTTATCACGCTAATGTTAGAATATAAACCTTTAAATCACTTTTCAAAAAATGTTAGACCAGTATTTACTTACAAAACTTTCTCATGAACAAAAGTATTTTCAAATATATTGTAGAAATAAATAAATTATCTAAACCCCAAATATAAAGGCCTGTAAGTGAATGTAGAACAGCTGCAAATTCAAAATGAGATAAAAATTAGTAAGATAGCCACATCAAAATTATCCTCCATTTTTTCAGGATCTGATTCCAATCCTGCTTTGAAGAAATATTTATCTCATACTTTATCTCTGATACATTTTCTGAGCATTTCTGCATTGGGGTCTATGCTTGCTAACTGTGCTACTAGTCAAGATATCTTGTACAATTGTTTCTTTCATCCTCACACCTTTTCCTCCAAGTAAGGTAAAGGCTCACCTCTTTAGAGAGCTGAATGGGAAAAAATCAACAAGTAGGAAATAGAAACACACATTACTACCAGTTAAATTTATGTTCCTGTATGTTAGTAAAACGACCTGGAAGTTACTGTCCCAGTTCCTGTTCAAGGAAGAGTTTGTGAAGACTAGAGATGGGCAACTCCGCCTACTCTGTGCAGGTGAACATGGAATTGAAGAGATTTGGGACTTTTGTTCACATACCGGTTACATCTTGAGTGTTGTTAGTACAAGGCTGAGATACACATCATCCTCACCTAATTAAACTTCCTAATCCAAAGACTGTAGGGGAAAAACTGTAAAATAAGATTTCTAAAGTAGTCAACACAAAATTAAAGTTACTGGAAAAAACCCAGGATTCTGCTGTACTGGCAAAAGTGGAACTGAAGCTATTAATGCAAATCTACATGGGTAAAATAATTTGGAGTTTAGCTTATTTTTTTATACATATTGTTCCATTAAAAAACGTCACTTCATAAATGGTATCTAAGATCGTTGCAAACAACAGAGAAGGCTATATATATCTTAAGGGTTCAAATAAAGTATTTAGCTTTTTCAAAGCATCCTTCTATCAAAACACCCATCAACATTAACTTTACACTGAATCTTTCAGATCTTCCATCTGCTGAGCAGGAAATAAAAGGCTCCTTACTGTTAGTCAATGAATAAAATTTTGTCTTCCAAATTAACAAATTGAAATCCAGGACCATGTACTAATAAAACTTTCCCCTATAGCCTAGCAGAGAAGAAGCAAAAGTAGCATTTTGTGTGGTTTTTCTTTTAAAAAATTTGATTTTCTAAATTCATTTAATATCGGATGCATTCTAAAGTAAAAGATAGTTATTATAAATATGCCAACATGACTAACGTATCGTTAAGAGTATCAATTGCTTACATTCTTCTCAAATTACCAAACAGGCACTTACTAGCAGATTTTACTTTGGTAACAAGATTAAAAAAAAAAAAATCTCAAATGCTTCTTTTTAATACATAACTGCATAACTGGAATTCAGTGGAGCTCATTTCTTCAAGACATTTTCTCCATACATAATGGATTTTAGGGAATCAACATACAGTTAAAAAAAGAATACAATTTTAAAAACATACAATTTTTAAAAAACCCACAGTATAGTTTAAAAATAAAATATGAGCAATTTTCTTTAACCATACAAAAAATTTCCTCTTTAACCTTTGAGTAAAAATTTAATCTAATTTCACCTTCACAACACTACATTCTTAGATTCACCTGAGAAAAGTGGACATTGATTCATTACCTAATTATTACCTGAAGAAAAATAGGACAGTGAAGCCAGATATTTTGCAAATTTATGTATGCTTCTGTTATTAACAGCATAGTGCAATGTGATTGCTTAAGGGGAAATTTTAATCTGAAAGTAGATCCCTAATTTAGAGAATGCTGGGGTTTTTTTTCTGTTACAGAAGAGGTAGGGCTGAAACAAAGACCCATTTTCAGAAGGAGTTTAGCATGTCTGGGAATAGTATTTCAATCTGGGGTTTCTGGGGTTTTGTTACTATGGATACCATTGGTTGCTTTGGTTTATTAATGCTCCAGGACATAAAATAACACCATTCAAACACATAGTAACCATTGCAGTGTAGTGCAGTAACAGTCAGACATTACAAACTCTGCTAATAAAGGCTTGCTTTGCTGATGCAGGACTTACATTAGGCGCTGCAAAGATAATCATTCAGAGCAACGTAACCCATGAAGCAAATCTGTAAACAAAGCCATTTCTGGAGACAGATGGAATTTTACCTGGAAGGTTTCGTGCTGAATTACTAGATGATTATCATCAGTTTTCAACTAAAAACAACTGCAAAACACCCATGTTATTCAGTTTTAATCCAGCTTTGGCATCTTCCCTCCATTAGATAACTCACTGCTTGCCAAGGTCAACTTGGCCACGTTCAGAAAATTGCAATGCAGATATTCAATTCCATTCCTAAAGTGAACATCATATTCCCAGAAACTGGCTGCATTTTATGGCAGGATTTTATTAATGTTTCTTCTGTCTGGAAGATGGGTTTTCTGAGAGGTTTATTTCTCCACAGTAGCAGCCTGCTCCCAATCTCAATGGCTGTGTTTTCAACTTACTGCAAATGATTATTTTCTGAAGCAGCTGCAAAAAACTGTTCTCTGCTTTGTGCCTTATCTGTCTCCATGACTGCTCCAAGGACAGTCACATAACTGATCATATCTGACAGTACACTGGCCCCCATGAGAAGGCTTAGGACTGTAAGGCCCTCTCTGGCCTCTTGCTTTCCATTGGCTTCGTGCATGGCCAGTTACACTTCAGGCTACCATGAACAAGACAGGATAAGAGACATACATATCTCATTTGATTTTGGTTATGAATGCTCTAGAAGCAGATTGCAAGCAGAGGACAACTGCTAACTACCGAGGACCCTGTAGAAGCCTGGGTACAATTCCCCTCTGACTCATCTACATTGCTGATATTTTGGATTCAATTTAATTTTCCATGCCATTAAGCCATTTGAAAGGCACTGTGCAACAGGTCTGTAGTGTACTGGATCATGAAGAACTAATCAGGGAACACTTTGCTGCTCTTAAAACTTTGTTAAGGGCAATAGACAATACACCTGGTAAGTTCAGACAAGAACCTTTCATTGGTTTATTTGCTCTTTGACCTGTATAACCAAAAATGGGACAAACAGTAACAAGTAGCCCAGTTAAATATATTTAATGGGTTACCTGCCTGCAAACCATATAGGAAAGAAAAGTACTAAAAATTCTGTAAGACTTATCAGCTCTGTCTTCAAGCTTTCTTCACATAATCATATGACTATGCAAAACTAAACTTGAGTCAAAATGTTACATTGTTGACAGATATCAACCCTATGATTTACATTTTAAGTTCCAAATTAAATATGACTTTGTATTTATGTGTCAGTCCAGTACCATTGCTGAAAAAATGGTTGAATTTTGTATTTTTATGCAAACTTGAATGCAGTAGTGTTAAATAAATCACTTTAATTCTATAAAACAGATTTGTATTCACATAAAAGTTTCAGGCAATGAGTATAGCCTTTATTAATTTTGAACCTAACAAAAACGATCATCTTTTTGGTACAAAATAAAAAAATAAAAAGAGAATGTCACTGATTTCATCATCATGTGTCTGTCATTCTGTGAATAGAAGTTGATAACAGGCAAAGTAGTTTCAATGGATGAGTTTTTACTGTCACTCAAATGAAAATAAGATTAAGGACCTAATGCAACTGTGAAGGAAGACACTGCTTCAAAAATAAATATGAATATAAGTTTAATTAAAGAGGAAAGTGGTGTTAAAAATACATATTATTCATAAAACCAAATGCAAAAATTTAGACTTACCTAAAAGTGTATATTTCAATAGGCTCAGCTGCAAAAAGCACTGGGGGAAAGTGATATTACATTGATATTTTACACAGAGTTTTGATTTTATTAAATGTTGTTAAAGATAATACTGTGGATAACTTACTGGTTTATTTACTCATAGCTTTTATATTCCTTAAAAGTAAATATAAGCTTCCATGCCATAAATGATATATGGAATATAACTTTAGAATATTAATTTATTGATTTCACTGTGGTGCCAGTAGAGATAGTTTTAACTTATCAGCATAACAACAGATATATGTAATTTATTCTTAACATCTTGCAGAAAACTGAGACCTATCGTCCTATAAAAGATTTAGTAACTTATTCCAGAGCTCAAGGTCTTTGTCTAGGTTTTGTCATTCAGTTGAGTTTTCTTTGACTACTTATGAATAATAGTCATATGATTTCCTTTTTTTCCCTAAAATTTCACAGGCTAATAAAGCATCATGATCTTCTTTGTAATGCTGAATTAACAGAGAATTCTCATGGTTATAAGTGGCTTATAAGAAGATAATGCTTAAGGACCCGTATAAAGCTTTATTCAGCAGTTCACCCCACTCCCATGGGGGGAAAATGTTTTCTTATTTCATTACAGACAATCTCTTTAAATTCTTCTCTTTACAAGCACTTTGCATAGTACAGCATAACTTCCTAATGCATCATTCTGTTATTGAAAGAAACAATGGAATTATCAGCCATAAGCATCATTCAGTGTCTGAATCCAAACACAGTGGGTTACTATTAAACCAGTATTGCCAACTAAAGGATAAAACACTCAATTCTTTTTCCCTTGTTGTCTTTTATTCTTTCACAAATCTTTGTATTTTGCTGTATTGTAAAGAGAATTTTTAAGATGTTAATCTACGTTAAAAAAGCAACAAAACTTTCCACCATTTTTTCCCTAATACATTGGAATAAAGGCAGTATATTTATTTTGAAAATCTTGAAACTGGTTCTTGCTTGCTGGTTGTTTTGAATTTTTTCAATTGTGTGACTTGCATAAAAAGAAAAAGTCAGCTCTTAGGAGAAACAATACTATGTTATCAATGACAATGTTTTCTTTTAAGTGTCATCAGCACACTACATAACTGTCCCACAAAACTGTAATGCATGTACCTTTCAGATTCAAGCTATAATGTTAATTTCTTATCTTCTGCTTCCTCACTAATATCCAAACTTTTCTGGACACATTTTTCAGGTGTCACCTCCAATCTGAAAAATGACATCTTAAAGAGAAGGAAAGGGAAGAAAAACAAGCCCTTAGTCTAAGGAGGTAGATGAGTAGAAATTAATTATTTCTAGAGCTGCAGAACAAGAAAAAGAAGAATAAAAAGAGTAAGAGAAAATGCAGGTTAAGAAACTGTGCCAATAGGTAATAAATGAGAGTGACAATCATAGCAGCTAGAGCTCACATTGTGAATATCAGATACATAAATTATGAAAGAGAACTCCAGCTCCTCTGGCTACAACTCAGATGTCCTTTCTCCACCCATACTTTGGAAGTGGTAATTGGTCTTTCATTTCCTTCCATACCTTCTCACCCTCTCCAGTATTCTCTCATACTGCTTCTTTTCAAAGAAGAAATTTGTGCCTTTAATAGTTCCAAAATAAATTTTGATGAATTTGCAGATTAAAGACTTATTTTCCCTTCACCTTAAAAAGATACATGAAATTATCTGTGAAAAATTAGTAATAAAAATATATTGCATGATTTTTCTAGTCATTAAGAGGAAATGTGCACCTACAATTTAATTGTTTTAAGATGAAAAGTATGATGAAATGTAAAATGATACATAATTATGGCATGTGCACTAGCAGTCCTACTGCCCTCTTTCTTCATAAGCACAGAAAGATATTTCAACACAAAATGAATAGTTGAGGAACTATCAAAAATTTAAAAATGCAACCCAGGCTTTAAACGATGGATTTTCACAGATTTTCATGAATATTTTTAATCTGTTTGTTTTCATTTTGTCTTGTACTTTTAGTTGCGAAGAATTGCCAGAAGCGCTCCTGTATTATCAGTTTTCCTGACATTTACATTATTTTTGGATTCACTTGGTTGCTGAATTACAGCAGTGTCATGGTTTAGGAATGGTACTCTCCAACTTAGTATAACTCCAATCAGATCACTCCCCTCTCCCACTTTGTGGAGGTACAAAAGGAAAAGATCATCAGATGAGATAAGAACAATTTACTGGAAACAGCAATGAGATAAGAAAACCAACAGTGACAGCAACAATATTAATAACAAAAGGTATAAGACAAAGAAATTATTTACACAGAAAACCCACAAAAATAAACAAATATTATTTTCTCTCTGCAACCTAAGGAGCCCCAGAAAAGGGGAAGTCCTTTTTCACCCTGCCCCTGGCAATGAGTCATACCCCTGCCCCCTCCCACCCAGCTACTGCAAGAAATTAACCCTGTCCTGGCCAAATCCAGGACAAGGAGCTATTTATTTATTTTTTATTCTTCTCCCTGTAAAACACCTTGACCAAAGGTATACAAAGTGTATAATGCACAGAAACTGAATCACAAAGAAGTTAAATATCGATTACAATCACCTTGATTCACATGGCCACACTACAACAGCTCTGTTTGTAAAAGGCTCCAGTAAATACAATTCTCTGATAGCTGGAAAATACTAACAAATATACAAAGAGACTTGTCTTTAAACCTTCATCAGTTAGTACTAAAAGTGCTATTGTGTGACTCTATTTTCTACGTCACCAATCTGGATTTTGTTATCTGCATGGTGAGCAGCATTAGCACATCTTCTCATATCTGAAAGGGGGAAAAACAAGTTTTATTAGCTAATGAGATGGATCCATAAAACACACAAAACTTATGTAATATTTTATTATTTATACATCACAAGGATGGTGCTTGGTTAGGAGAATTTAATTTACAGGTCAAGTAATTCTTGAAATCTCTTCCAGGGCATAAAACATTTTATACCTTAACCTTAGAAGAAAAGAAAAATTGATATATATCAAACAACTTAGCTCTCTAATTAATTTCCAGTTAAAAAAAAACACAGCATAAATGTCAGTTTATTTCTGGCCTTTGTTTTATAGGAAACAGAAAAGTGCCCTTTAAACTGAAACATGGCATTTTATTCTAAGCTGTTGTTTATTCAGTGGCTGTTCCCAACAGATAGTATAAAAAAAGTTGTTTCATGCTGGGTTCTCTGTACCTGCATAGTATTTTAATACTACTTCTGCAGGCTTTGAAGTGTACAGCATTCCCTTATGCCATTGCAACAAAGGGAATACAAAGTAAGTCATAAGTTTCATGATATACACACCTTTCTGATGAGCCTACTACAGCAAGCATGTTTCTTTTGGGTTGCTCTAGCAGTTTCACTTCTCTAAATTAGCACCACTGACATTTCATGGTATCATGTTTTTCATCGGTGTGTCCTTATAGAAGATGATTCAGAATCCTTTGCACTTAATGTATTTTACAGAGTCCCCTCCAAAATGAGTTGTCAGAACAAACATCTCTCATAAATTCAGACCAAATATTTTGCATCTAAATAGATTTCTTAAAGGACACAAAAATACTAAAATATATATTAAGAATTCACAGCCTATTTTCAAAATGAAGAGGACAGCAGCAAGAAACTGGTTCTATGAGGAATTTTAATTTCCAGAGCAACACACATATTGCTAATTCAAATTTCAGAGCTTTTCCCTTATGCTTCATTTTCCCTGAAGTATTCTTTCAAATATCTGCCACCCATCATCAAAAATGACCCTTTTCACCCTTGTGGGATTAATTTTGACTCTTGAGTGGTTTGGAGGGGGTTATGTAATCTAATGCCCAGCAGTGACCAGTGGAAATAATTAGGCATTTCTGGAGTTAGGTTTGTTTATCTATCTTTGAGAGCTATCTTCGTCCCTTCATATCTGGAGATTCGCCACCCACCTACCCGGGAGCTCTTGTTGTTCCTTGGTGGTGAATGCTTAGTCACCTAAGGTTTGGTGATATCGAATATAGTCACAGCTATCACATGAGTAAGCCCTATCTATCCAACACTCCCTTAGCTGTTGTCCTTTTCTGTATATCTGCAAGAGAACAGAACACAGATATTAACTGGTGAGATGGCAACTCCCGTGGCCTAGGATTTACTTGCTATAGGCACCAAGAGCCAGGGCTGAAGAAGGACAGATTTAGCAGGGGATGGGAAGCATGCAATTTCTAACACTTTATCACCTCACAGGGTGCAGCATTTGTCCCTGTGTCTTGTGGTACAGGCATGTATATGAATTAGCATATCTCTGTCCTTTTAAAGAAAGTAGGGCAAGGATGGGTCTCCCAAGGTAGTGACTTGAAACTTCATTACATTTTTACCTGATGTTAAGTGCTGAACAGGCTTATGGAAAAGCAGTAATTCTGAGGCAAGATGACAGTCAAATGACTGCTACAGGTTTTTGTGCCAGGTTAGTGGTTTTTGATTCAAATGAAACATATTTGTAAAGTTTCAAATTTTTCCACTTCTCCTGGTCAGCATGTATAGATAGTTTTTACCTGTGAAATTAGGAGATATACCAGGATAATTCTGCTAGAGAAGTGAAGAGTAAGAAGAGGTATTGTAAAATAAAACAAATGCCTTAGACATAGTTTGGATGATATACAGCACCAGGTGCACAATGTCAGTAAGTTGTCTCTTCTCTCCCTCCCCCTCTGCTTTTTCCTTTTTTTTTTTAAATTGTAGATTGAGTTTCTGAGACAGCTTAGATAAGATTTGGAAAATCTGGAGGGCTGTTGACTTATCAGCAGAACACAGCTTAACATGTAAATGTGGTTCATGCAAATTTCCAAAGATAACAGACAGACACATTTTTAATCTCAGTGAAAAAGATTCTCAGTAGGTGAGGTGAGAAATCTGTGAAACTTGGTTCTATTTACTGACTTGAAACAGATATGGACGTATACAAATAAATTGGGCCTCTGTTTAAATGAAATAAATAGATAGGTATTCCTCTTTTATTCAGAATACTGCTGATCATAACTATGGTAGATGAGAAATTAGGCAGTCTTAAAATATGGATAGCTATTCCCCTCTACATTACATTATTATTATTATTATTATTATTATTATTATTATTATTATTATTATTTCCTTGCCACTATGATTTCAGTCTGCTACAATTAGGGAAAATTGAGAAAAATGCCGCCAGGATTCCTTTATTAATCCTTCCATCCAAATTTCTCACACAACACCTCTTGTTCTGAATGTCCATCCTGAGATATGGGGTTGATATCTCTGAGTACCTGTTCAAGTCAAAATGAAATGTAAATTCAGAATATTTCTAAAAATTAAAACTCATGTTTCAAGTTTTAGACACCATAGCTTAAAGATTAAAGTTGTATATCTGACAAAAAAGTCTTGAGATACTGTATAACTCTTTAAAAAGAGGTACTGCCATGAGGCTGACAGAATTCACTGTACTTCTGATATTTTCTTGAGTTTTCTAAATTAATCCATTTCAGCCATGACCTCAGTTAGCACTGCATGATGCTGACAGAGAGACATAAACAATACCTGTGGTCACACAATAAGCTGTAGGCCACATGTCCAGTCTACCATCCATTTTCTTGCAAGATACAGTTAATTCAAAATATTTGTCTTTCTCTTCAAAAGGCAGTAACAAAGTTGTTTCCTTAAAGCCAAATATTAAGAGAGCAAACACAGAATGATCAAAAGGAGAAAAATCATCTATGTGTGTACATATATGTAATTCAACGTTTCTCAGGTGATGTCCTCATTCCAGCAGTGACTGTTAGCCAAATTCCCTCACAAGCAATAAAATCCTCCTCCTTAAGCATCGGACATCTCTTCAAAGGACTGTCAAGCACTGCCACAGCTTCATTCTTAAGGGCTGTATCAATCCTGGCCAAAGCCTTTCACGTTCAGTTGAGGACCACACTAAAGTTTTAAACCAGAGTGCTCTGTATTGCCCTTACAGAGTTTGCAGAGTCGGCCTTACAAGTATTCAAGTCCCTGTTGTTCTAAACATTTTTTTCAGAAACTAATTGCCAATTTAGACAGTATAAGCATACAGTAAACAACACAGCGATGTAGTCACGGCACATAAATCATTCCAAGTGATTGCACAGCTGTCGCTGGTGTTACTTTTTGCTTCTGGGAAGAATGTATTTTGGTAAGTTATTTAGCAAAACCTTTTCATGCTATACAGTGAAGGAAGAAACATTCAGTTATGCAAATGTGGAAGAGCTGATTAATTATGAGTCTGAGTCTCATAATTTGATTAGTAATTTTGGTGTATTCAGATCTATGCAGAAGAGTTTTGGTTTATATTACTTATTATAACAGGACTGGATTCCCCTAAAGTCTTTTTGAATTCTGTTGTATTTACCTGTTTTGCAATTGCTTTGATAAGGGTTTCTCTGAAATATTTCAGATATCTGTCATCTTCTAATTTCCTACTGTGGACTGAACATTTTCTGAGACAAAGCAGAACTCAATCACCCTCAGCTCAACCTTCCAGTCAAAAAGCCTGGACTCTTTAGGCATAACTTAGGAAAACAATAAGCAACCCAAACCAAGACAAAGAAAGAACGGAACCACACTTCTTACTTTCACTTCTGTGTTGGAAATTAAGCCTCTCTTTGTGTGTGTGTGTGTGTGTGTGTGCGCATGTGTGCGCATGTGTGTGTGTGTGTGTGTGTGACAGAGAGTATTTCACTAGTCTAGAAAAACAATAAATTCCTCCTGTAGAAAATGCTAGGGCATTAAAATAGCACACAAGGAAGAGTTGATGGCATTTGCTTTTTCATTACAACCTAATAGTATACGAGGTCATAAATTCAAGGTTAAGAGTAATATAGAGTTGACCTTTAATAAAACTGCAGCAGTGCAAATAATAATCAAGTCAATAGTATGAATAATACTACAGTCATTCTTTTGGAATTGAATAATTTATCCTTCTCTTCTTATGAACAACACTAGACATGGGTATTTAGGAAATGAAAAGCTAAAATCTATGGAAAAGGTAATGATCTCTGAAAATTTTCTCTAATGACTAATTTGTGGCTCAGTGGATTTCAAGAGATTATTGGTTTTTGAAATTGATTCTATCAAGTAAAGAGATAATGGAAATCATTAGGCCAAGTAAAGTAAAACAGTCGAGCTCCATGTTTTGTGGACTTCTATTACATGAGTCTCTATTTCCCATACAATTTAGAAGTATTTTTTCTTAAACTGAACTACTGTTTCAACTTACATTATGGGACAAATTCTGATAACACAGCACTCAGTGATCAAACTTTCATTAACCCGAGCTGAAAAGAGATTTGACTCTGATTTTTATCAGAAGTTCTGTGATCAGGGAGAATTTCAGGTGCTTAATATTGCTCAGAATATGTCTCTGAATTAAGTTCCAGGTTTTTCACATTCAAGCAGAATAAAAGGATTTTAATCTTCATTATCAGCTCATGGACAATATATTACAGGACTAGTGCTGAAGTTAAAATTCCAGCAGTAATTTATCCTCATGACATTTATTGGTCTTACTCACGATCAGACTTATTAAACCAGATGCTGTACAAATTACAGAAAGACAGACCCAATGCTTTGAAAAACTTAATAATTCAAAGTGCAGTACCCTCCTGGAGACAATACAAAATGCTGGAAATATCTGTGATAAAATATTATAAATGCATCTGTATCATTCTTTGCTTTTGGTTTTTTACAATACCTTGCATATTTTTTTTCTTTTTAGCACCATGATTTTATTTTCCAACCTTAGAAGTAAATTGCTTTTAAAAATGAATCTCTGCTATAAATGCCACTAGGGTATATTCCTATAGCTGTATTAAATACATTATTGTTTGGGGTTATTTCTTGATATTTTGCTGGCTTTAAATGTGTTTTCATTTCTTCTTATGCTCGCTTAATACACAAAACAAGGGATAGCTAACTAGACATTTGTTATTTGCTTACAAGATTGTTACTGAAATAAGTTTAGGAAAAATATTTTAAATATAACATTTCAGAGTTAAGTAAGAGTATGAAGGTTTTAAATTCTTAGAGTTTTTACAACCTTGGGGTCCTTTTTTTTTTTTTGTGGGTGGAGGGGGAGGCAGGGGAACATGCTTTGGTTCTTTAGAAAGTAGCATAATTATGTAAAGGAAATGCTAACCAAAGTAACCTTATGTAGTAGATTAACACTGGGTAAATGCCAGGCATCCACCAATGCCTCTTGATCACTCCCCTCCATAGCTGAAGAGGGGAGAAAAAACATAAAGAAGTGCTCATGAGTTGAGATAAGGACCAGGAGAAATCACTCACTAAGCACCATCACAGGCAAAACAGGCTAGAATTAAAAATATTAATTGAACTCATTACTAACAGAATCAGACCAGGATAATGAGAAGTAAATAAAACCTCAAAACACTTTCTCTCACCCCTCTGTCCTTCCTAGCCCTACCTCCTATCAGTACAAGGAGAAAGGGATGTGGGGCTATGGTCAGGTCATCCTCCATTCTTTCTCCTGTTGCCCAGGGAGGAGAGTCCTTCCCTCCCCCAACATGGGGACCCTCTTGCAGGAGACAGTTCCTCCCAACCCAGAGGAAACAGCCCTCTGCAAACTGCTGTAATGTGAGCCCATCCCACAGGCAACAGCCCTCCCCAGACTGCTGCAGCATGGGTCACTCTTCCACGGGGTGCAGTCCTTCAAGGACAGGCTGCTCCAGCATGGGCTCCTGTCTCCAGGGGCCTCCCAAAAGGTCACAACCTTGTCTGCGTCTTCACACGTCTTCAGCATGGTCTGCACCACAGGCTGCAGGGGAATCTCAGCTTCAGTGGCTGGAGCACCTCCTCCCCTCCTTCTTCACTGACCTTGGTGTCTACAGAGTTGTTCCTCTCACATGTTTTCACTTTGCTCTTCTCTGGAAGCAATTACATCTGCAGAATAACTTCTTTTTTCCTTCTTCTTAGATATGTTACCACAGAGGCATTACCACCATTTCTAATTGGCCCTAATGCCTGAAGAGGCCACCTAAAAACAGACTAGACAAGAATAAGGGAATAAAGGTATTTGAAGAAATAAATTTATTTGAAAGGCCTTTAAAGGTACACCCTGGGGAGCCAGAGGCTACTGCCAAGATGGACCCCAAGATGGACAACAGGTCACGAGTTCTTCACACTTTTGCCGGTTTGGTTCATTTGTATATCAGGGTTAAGTCTCCAATTAAAGCTTCAGTAAATGATGTAGTTTCCCCAAGCTTGCCCCCCCTTTAGAGGCTTTTGTTTTATACTTTTTTGGGCCCAGGACAGTCTGAGTTTCCTTGGAGAGCAGGCCTGGAGAGGCTTTGTTATGTCTGCCTAGCATGAGAGAGCAGAAGTTTACAAGCTACAAGAAACTTCAGAGTTACACACTAAGCAGTACAGGACTTGAAAAATATGAAAGTTAAAACCTAAGGCATCAGCCAAGCCTTGGCTGGCGGCACATCCATCTTTGGAGCCATCAGGGTCTGGCTCTGCTGGACATGGAGGACACTTCTGGCAGCTTCTCACAGAGACGACTCCTGTAGGCCTCCACTACCAAAGTTTGGCCATGTAAACCAAATACACCGGAGAAACCCATGAGCAGGCTCATTCCACAGTTATGCATGTAAAATCCAAAAGTAATGCTAAGTCTTTACTGAGGTAGAGGGAGACCTGCTGGTGTCTAAGTAGCAGTGCTGATAATGTGCAGTGTCCTCAAATAGGGGAAGACACTACTCAGGGAACTCCTTTTTCTCTGATCTTAATTTGCCTGTTTGTGTAGAGGTAATAGCTGTGTGTTTATATCTTCTTGTTGCCTGCTTATTTTTTTCACAAATATGAGATAATATACATATCTGCAGAAATAGTTTTTCTTTTTCTTTTTTTTTTTTTTTTTTTTTTTTTTTCTTTTTTCTAAGTCCTAAGAACAGTCCTATCCAACTCTAAAGGCTACATTTCTCTGGTGTTCAGTAACTGACTATGTGCAGTTCATGGAATCATAGAGTATCTCAAGTTGGAAGGGACCCACATGGATCATTGAATCTAAATCCCCGCTTCTCACAGGACTACCTAAAACTAGCCTATATAACTAAGAGCATCATCCACCTTGAACACACCTTGAACTCTGATGGGCTTCATGCCATGACCACTTCCTGGGAACCCAGTTCCAGTGACCAATCACCCTTTCAGTATAGAATCTTATCCTAATGTCCAATCTGAACTTCGCCTGACAGCTTCATTCCATTTCCTCACGTCCTATTGCAGGTCAGCAGAGAGAAGACCTCCCTCTTCATGGCTCCCCTTGAGGAAATTGTAGATTGCAATGAGATCTTCCCTCAGACCTCTCTTCTACAAGCTGAATGAACCAGGTGACCTCAGTTGCTCCTGGTAAGTCTTGCCTTTGAGGCCTTTTACTATCTTGGTCACCATCCTCTGGACACACTCTAAGAGTTTGATGTCTTTCTTATACTGCCCAAAACTGCACTCAGGACTGAAGGTGGCTATACCCTCATGGATGCTTGTTATCATCCTGTACTTGTGCATTCAAGAGTTCTGATAAAATAAATAAACAATATCCAATATATTTTTAGCTGTACTGGTCTTTGGAAGAGATTCAAGATACCTACGAAGGGCTTTTGTCTCAGAGAGAGTTAAATGAAATGGAATCATCCAGTGCCTATTTGAGAATTGAACAGAGCCTAGAAGCAACCTAAAAATAGGTATGTAGGACTCAGAATTATGCCTAACCTTTCTTGTACTTGCAATTATATTCTTTTTGTGCACACACACACACACACACACACACACACACACACACACACACACACACACACACTCAAGATTATTGAAGACTTGAATTCCAAACAGGATTTTTGGCCTTCTGGAAGCAATGGAACTGTGGTGCAATGATACAATTTTTTATCATTCCCATCTACATCTAAACAGAACAGTGCTAAAGAAAAAAAGAAAAAAAGAAAAAAAGAAATTAGAACCATGCTTTGTTAATGTAAAAAAAGTGCTGTAAAACTTGTTAACCAAATGTACATTTTTTCCTAACCTATATGCCTCCCTTACTCTTATAAATACATTAAACTTCTAGTTTTGCTTCAGAGCTCCTTTGGCGATATTTGGACTCCCTGCATTCCCATGGAAAAAAAGTTTATTTGTTCATAAGGACTTCTTACCATGGATGGATTCTTTGGATCTCCAAACCCAAAAAGTAGCACACTGGTTATTTCCCTTATACAAAAAGATAAGTGTGTGTTGGCAAAACAAGGAGCAGCATATATGAGGAAATTTCAGTCAGAAAATTTCGCAAGTAATGACTTGATATTATTAGTAAAGATGATGATAATTTCCAGCCAAATGGACATTTTTTTCCCCCATGTGTTACTGAAACCAATGATAATAGGCTGATGTTTGTGCAATATTGAGCATGTCACTAGAAACAAAAGGTTTTGCTAGCCCTGGAAAATCACCTGTCATGGTGGCAAACTTAATATACTATGAAATTATGGCTTGAATACAAATTTAAAATGCTTGAAAATGAAAAATGGCCTAATGGAACAGAATGTGTATGTGCCTCAAATGCTGGTAACTGTTAAAATACTGTAGAAACACTTATTTAGGAGATTTAAGATTATCACTGACCTTGGACAAACAGAGAACAATATTTTTTCATTGCTTTCAGATAAAAGTTTGGAGAAATGCAGATAAGCGGATGATCAACTGACATTCACATTTTTAAGGAAGGTGAAATAGATTGCACGCCACAGAAGAAGGTTAATGTCAGTTAGCTAACACTACATGATGTTTCCCCTCTGAAGTGAAAAAAAAAATGCATCCTGACCAAAAAAAAAAAAAAATTCAAGAGATAAGTATTCATGAATACTTCCATCCTGGCTAATTACAGCTTATCTTTCATAAAACCCATGGGATTTGGTTTTATATTGTTAGTCTTTGTATTATGGTTAATTAATCAGGCCTAAGTCAGCCACTGGACAAAGGGAACCAATAGGATTAAATTTTTGACCAACAAAACCATTTACTTTTCATGTTCTATCTACAACTTAATAGGATTTGTTAGCAAGGAAAATTTATTTGGTGAAGATTAGACATTTGGAAAATTGAATTTTGATTTAATTGAATCCCATAGTGTAAAACTTCTAATGTAGTTAAAAAAAATTGCTTTGTAATAGGCCAAATATATACTTCCAACTGGCAGTATTTTTCCTTTAAAAAGGCTGGTTTTAATCATATTATAGTAGATGTCAAAACAAGAGATGTCACGATGTCACCCAGAATTGACAAATCTATGTGGACAAAATTAAAAAAGGATAAATTGACAGGCAATGATAATCAACAAGTAAAAATGACCCCAAAACTTGCAAATGTACTATGCTTGCAGTTTTCAAAAGTTGAGTTAGAAAAATTAGCTCATGTTATAAATTCTGCTTCTGGTTACTATTATTTGCAACATGAGCTACATGTCTATAGTAGTAGCTTACATAATTAGCTCTTGAAAGTAGAATTTTACAAAGGCATTTCCCTGATATACCATTATATGGTTTGCACATGCTTCACTGCTTACATACGAGTGGGAGTAGGTGGAGTACAAACCTGAAGAACTTACTGGTTTCATTCCCTCTTCCATTAAAGCCAGAAGGAGAAGATGCCAACGAAGTAGGAAGAGTGTTATATACAGCTACTAAAAACAATACTTGTTTGCTTGTTTTGCAATGGAACCAGTGATGGCAGCTTATGAGAACAATTGTACGCAAACAGCAAGAAATCAGTGTGTTTAAAACAGACAGGATGTTGAAATATTACAGAATGAAAAAGAACAAAATTGATTGCAATTTCTGTGATGTTTAAAGCAATATTAAACAGACCTTGATGCAGATCTTTAGGGTCTTGGACATGGACTGAAATCCACACTAACACATTTACAGTTAATCTGTTTTTCCTATCCTTATTTAAAAAAAAAAAAAAAAAAAAGAAATTTATAGATATTTTACATACAGACCCAGATCTAAAACACATTTCAAACTCAATTACACACAGAAAGAAATTCCTTTTGGCAGTTATTGAAGGTAAATGTAGAAACCATAAAATACTACAGTTTTTCATTTAAAGATGCATATTATAAATATTTTTTTGTATTGACTTGTGTTTTGTTGTTGTTTCTTCAGAAAAGGAAGCCTTTATGAAGATTTTTCCTTTATAAAGATCTTGTGAACTTCTGCATTTTGTTAATCATCAGTCATTATGAAAACTTGACATACATAATTTCACTCTGGAAGTCAAAAAGCTAAAAGAATTCCAAGTGACACAAACCATCAATCTCACAATAAATCACAAATACTTAATATGTGGGTAATATCATCATGAAAGAATAGCAATTTGATAATTAATCATAGGATATTTTGCACAACAATTTTATACAAGAGGTGCTACTAGTAAGCCCACTTGTATAAGTTAAAATCCAATATAATTTACATTATTCAGGTTTAATTAGTTTATTTTTTTATGTGTATATTCTGTAGGTGAAGAGTTGGCTGTACTTCACACATGGGAACCTGTTTTTGATCTATCTACCCAGAGCCCACTATGCTGGTGCTGATAGCAAGTATCCAACAGCCTTAAATCATGTATTAAACGGTATTATCCTAAGTTTGAGATGAAAATGTTGGGCTTCTTCTTTATTTATTAGAGAGAAATAAGTACCTTCTGAAGGTGTTTCACCACAGATTTTTTATTTTGCATTGAGATAAATCAGTTATTGAAACTATTTCTGCAAAAGAAAAAAAGCAGTTTGAAGTGATAAACTCTGGTTTAGGTTTCTGACTTAGCAACTTAAATTGGGATGAGTCAATTTCATCAAACCGGGCTGAAAGAAGGGAGAGAAGTAAGGAAAGGAGGAAAATGAAGGACACACTCAGCTATCACAGTGGTTATACTATTGGAATGAATAACACTACTTTAAATATGACTGTGGAAGTCATAATCACAACTCCTTATAATGTTGATAGACACTAATTTATATAATTGATGTTAAAGTGTAAGAAATAAGTAAGGTACGTTTTGGAATATAGTTTTGTTGCCTATTAAATTCTTCTGGGTTTTTCACTCTAAAGTAATGAAAGTTATGCTTCATAACTCAACTTTCAGAGGAGATGAAGTAAAAAGGAGATATAAAATATGAGGGACAAAGTACTTGAAAGAAGTGCTTAAACAACATAGATAATCACTCTGTGATATTTTCTTCAAATATAGCTAGATGGATTCAAAACTGTACTACAAAAAAAGTATAGGACTAGAAAAGTTCTAAAATTCAAGAGAAATCTTGTAAATATTTTTCCATAACGATGAAAAAAGGCTTAACTAGTACAAATGTGTAATTTTTTTCATTGGTGTAGGTAAATTCAGTGAAAAAATTCAATTCAGTTAATAACATTTTAATGTGTTTAAACAAATGTAGTTTAAGTGTACACGCTGATCATATTGGTGAGATTCTCTCCCATTATCCAAAAGTCTTTTGCAAAGGTTGGTGGAAGGAGTGTCTGCTCCTTCTTTAAGAGTATCTGGTGAAGGAACTTTTCACTGAAACAAGTGATAATCAGAAAAGGAAGAAACCATAAACAAGAATATACAAGGACACAAATCTAATAGATTAAGGCTAGCTTCCTGCTACCACTTCTGGTGCAGAGATATTGGTGAAAAGGCAGCTCCTCTAAAAAAGGAAATCTAATTTACCTTCCACAACTCTGGACAAGATGATAAATTGCTGTCTGAATGGTGACTGGAGTTTGATTGCAATGACATCTTCATCTGAACCAAATGACACTTCCTTGCGATGTTTTCCTAGTGAACCCATGTAATCCAGCTTCCAAATAGCTCTATGTGATCACTTCAAGGATCTTAAGATCCCCTTTTTTTTTCAGTGTCTTAAACCATGTACAAAATCTGTCCTATCTAACTTGACTATTTATAAAAGAAGGTTGTTCTGTATGACCATTCCTGCACTTCCTGAATATTTAAAAAGATCTTAGTGGTATTCAATTTGATAAATTCTGCAGCAGGAAGCCCATAGGCTAATCTCTAAGATGGCCTCATTTTCTACACACAATCAGAAATCAACACAATCAGAATGGGGTGCCTTTCACTTAGTCTAGGCACAGTAAGAATTGAGGAAATCTCCATGTCTGTCCAAATTTTCCAGTACCAGCATGGCTGTGAACATTTATAAACAATTGCAGAAAGATTAGACACAGAGTTACCTTTTTAGGAGAGTTAACTAGAGAAATAATGCTTAGAAAGGAGTGAGAAATGTCAACATATTGTATCAATAATGGGCAAAAGTTCTGAGTAGGAAAGTTGTATACAAAGTACAAATGGACTCATTACTTTTGTTCCTCATTAAATTATTTTATCTTAATTTTTATTTCTATTTTTTGTTTAGATCTTTTTCTACAATCTAACCATTCCCCAGCAGTGCAGCTATGTAATGACAGCGAATTGGAGGCATGAGGAATGGCATTCCTTAGTAATTGTAGATGGCAATAAACAACTGTCACTTTAGCACATTTTGTCTTTTTCTTGCAGTGTGGGCTAGTTCCCAGGATGGTATCTGTAGGGTTAATAAATAGTCCCTAGAATTCTGTCAATTTTCTAATTTCTATGTTTACATGTCTTCTGGTTAAATTTTGCTTTTAGTTGTTGTAGCGGGTTAGGTTTGGTAACCGGGCGGAAACACCAATTTGTGTAGTGGTTTAAGGGTTAACTTGGGCAGTAGCCCCCTGATGTCCCTTTTGTGAGATAAGCATTAGGAGGAAAAGCAAAGCAGGCATAAAAACTTAAAGAATATAAACAAGTTTATTAAGAGAGTTAAAAGAGGGAAAAGAAAGTCAGACTAAACCTTCAGAACACCTCTCTCCCCCCACCCCTGCTCCCTTCTACCACCAACATAAAAGAAAAACACAACCCTTGAGGATTCTAGTCAGTTCACCACCTATATAATAATTTCTGGTTTTCAGTTCACTTAGGGAGAGGAGTCTCTCTTGGTCAAAACCACAGAAATATCTCCACACGAAACAATCTCGTGCAGCTTCAGTGTCACAGCAAAAGCAGCTGCCTGGAGTGGTTTTCTNCAGTCTCCTTCCTCAAGGTCTCAGGTTTTTCTTCCCCACTGACTTGGGCATCTTTATAGTGTTTCCTTCACAAGTCTTCACCTTTCTCTGTCCTCTGATCGGGGGAAGGACTGGTCTCTGCAGGCTTCATCTGGTCTGGAAGAATCTTCACAGCACTAAAAGAGTTAATCTCCCTCGGGCCTTGCAGCTGGAGTTTGGAATTCGCTTATCTCTTGGCCACATGACCCTGCTGGGAGCAGTCTCAGGGGAATTTCAGCTGCTCTGGGACTGAGGTGAGGGCCATCCTGGCCTCTGGGGGTGTCCGGCGAGCAGGAGCGGCTGCAATCTCAGCCAAGCCACCCTCCGGCTGACCCGGGCCAGGCCCAGCCGCCCAGCCTGGCCCAGCCACCCCCCCCAATTTACCTGTTCGGCCACCGGAAGCAAGAGAGGGCTTCCCAGGCTCTGCTCCTTCTTAAAATGTGGCTCACAGAGGCGTGTCCAGCTCTCTAAGTGGTTTAAAAAAGTTGCCAAAATTCAACCTAGCCATTTGATTGGTTAAGTGAGTCTCGAGGAAGCTGTAAGCACCTCTTTGCAAAGAATCACTTCCTGGCAGATACAGCCTTTTTTCAACTACAATTCCCAGACAGTTGTACATGGACATGGTTTTGTTTACATTTTCAGACTAGACAATGCATTTTATAGGTCTGTGGTGTTTCTAAACTCCCGTACATACCATGAAGAATTTCATCAAATATTTCTATTATAAAAATAGTTTCACTTACTTTTCATTAATTTAAAGGAAGAAAATTTGAAAATTTCATTTTAATTATTATTTTTTAGTAGCTTTATATCTTAACTATAAAACAATTTTCTAAATGTTCTTAGACTTCAGAAACAAAAGGCTTTTCAAATTATTCAAATGAATGCTGGATTACTTATTCATACAGAGTACAAAAACTCCCAAAACATAAAAATTTTATGTAACCTATTCTTGCTTTTGATGGACAGGGAAGGTGTGTCTGGAAACATGTTTGTTTGTATTTCTATTAGTTTGTTTCGTCAACTAAAATATTTCTGTTGACTAAGAAAACATTAGTAAGTAAGCAGATGGTCATTTTGATTACTAAACAGTAAGAAGTGTAAAAGACACTAGAGCTTTATGTAATGTCCATAATTTCTCCTCATTGAAAAAAGAAGTAGTAAACAATATGGTTAACTATATGGCATAACTATGAACACTAGAATCTTGAGAATTAAGAAGCTTTTTAAGTTCTGAGGGGTTGTTTTTTTTCAATTCACTTAGTTACAATTTACTTTTAAGTGCTCAACAAAATATGATGATGAGTAAAAGATGTTCTGAGTTTTTAATTAGGTCTTAATGATTGCATGAAAGACAGACTCAACTGTTTGCAGTGCAATAAAACTTGCTAAAATTACAGCATTTTTTCCTGCTCATGTATTCCTATGGGCTAAGAGAGATTTAATGGACACTATCAGATAGAAAATCTTCAAAATTAATGCCAGAAACAAAAATTAGATTGTTCCCATATTTTCGTGAGAAGAAGTATGTAAAAGGACAAATATTCACCTTAATTTCGTAGAGTGCAAAAATATGTACAGAAATCCCATCTGAACAGAAGAAAATATTCTCCTGTATATATATATGCATGAAATACTATTTATTCAAAGCTTTTAAATTTATTGCCAAACAAATTCCACATGCCTACTACAGAATTTACAGCCTGTACACATGCAAAGAGAGTACCTTTTGAATTACAGTCCATCATGTGTGTCCTACAAGACAATGCAGAAAGCAATGTTTTTAAAAGCAGCCTGTCATTATAGTCTTTCAGTATTTTAGCTGGAATACTTTACTAAATGTCTTCATCTGCAGTGTTGCTTCTTTAAATGCAATTTGATAATTACATGTTATGGGACATGACTGCTCTTTTGGAAAATGTCTTTGAGTCTCCAAATATTTTTTGGTTGGAAAAAAGTATTTTGCTATATGATTGAGAGAATCAAAGATAGTTAATGAAACAAAATTTGGTTCTTCATCTGGCAAACAGCAGATTAATAGATATTACAGGACATACAGGTCTGGTGTTCCTTGTGAGTCTCTCCACTGATACTTTTCTCAGAAGACAAATAAAGAAATGGAAACACTTGGCCGAATAGAAACAGTTAATCAGAACAGTAAATAAAAAAAATTACAGGATTTGAAACGTGGTAGTATTGACCTGGTATTTTAAAATATATGAGTCTTCTTGAAATAACAATAGGCTTGGTGGGGTTATATTTTTTGTTCCATTGTTTGGGTTTTTTTCCTCCTATCTTCTTCACCTAAGATGAGAGAAGATTTACACAGGATCATCTGAACAATTAACTCAGATGTAGAGCTCTATGCAGCAGGTGTTCTATCCCAAAACAAATATCCTTCCTCAAAACACGTATTATTCCAAAGATTAAAACTCTGTATTCTAGGTTCTTTCAGTACTAAGTTTATAAAATCCATTTAAATCAATCTTGGCTCAAGCCCAGAACTGGCATTTAGAACAATATATGTTTAGCTGAGTTACTCCACTGTGGTGATTTCACACTGAGATTAGGTAACCTGAAATCCTGGAGTGAGGGCTTTAGTCTTATCTGGAACAGCAACCCCCTAAAGATGCAGTGCCTTTATGCTGCCATAGCATAGATGCCAATAACCCATATTGCTTACAGTGATGGTTCTTAAACCTTTTATCTTTCATGAGGGTTTTTCTGGTTGGTTGGTTGGCTGGACTGTTTTTTTTCCTCCATCTCCTTTGCTGCTGGATACATGCTGTCTCTGAGACTGGTTCTCCACTAACCACTCTTTTTTGCAGAGATCTAGGCTCTCACTTCTGCAGTAGACCACACTGGCAAGGAAGATGAGCAAGTAAAGACAGCAGGAAAGATGTATCCACAAGGCTATATTTATCTATAGGATGGCTTATGCCTGCCAAGAGGTGACTAGAGCATTCCCTCATAGGATTCTGATGTGGAGCTATGGCACCTTCTGTCAGCACTGTTTCTCCCACGGGATAGTCTATAAAACACTTAACATCTTTTCACTCTCTGAGACACATAGATAGTCTTGTCCTGGCCACAGATCCATCTTTATGAATGTCATGACAGATCATCCTCATGGAAGATGCAAGTGTGGAGCTTTGCATGTACACTTTTCCAAAAGTCTTACGTACTACAAATTGAAAAAATTTGAAGATTAGTACAGCTTATGTCAATGCCCTGTTATGCATCCTGGACTCTATTAATAGTATGAGATCTTTTACAAAAAAAGAAATATTTAATTCTGTATCACATTGAAATGTCATACTTCATAAAATATTCTGTGTTGGTTTTCCTCTTTCTCTTTTTAAACTGTTAGTTCATTTTCCAGAAAGTAATCAAAAAGTAACATTAAAATCGATAAACTAGTCTTTCAGATCTAGATGATTTTTGTTTTTACAGCTAAAAAAATAAAGAAAATAATAGAAAATAAATTATAATAATAATAAAAAAAAAGCCTGTTCCAATTTTCTTTGGATTAAACCCCTGAAGTTTGTAATTTCATATCTACTTGTCATTCACTTCAATATTTTCTTTCCATCAGGGGGTAAGAAGGCAATGTGGCAGGACTGGTGGCATGTGATTGTTTATGGTTCAGCTGAAAGAAGATCACTCTGACCGCCCATTTCATATCATGCTTATTTTATTGCTGTTGAATAGGTTCTACAGTTGTAGAATAGTACAATTGTAGATTGGCAGCAAATGAACTTGGGGGCATACTTGAACATACAGCAGATGAATGTTGCTATATTTTATTTAAAATGTTATATTCTGACCACCTTAATCTCATTAATATAATGAACAAAACAGATGTGTGCTTAACATTTTGAAGAGTAAGATTTTTCTCTGTTCCTCTGGGGCTAGATTTTTCTGTGATTTGGGCTTGTTTCATAATCATAAAATCTGTTGGCTGTTTCATATTGGACAAAAGCAAACTTCTATACCTTTGCTAATGGTCTATAGAATATGTAATAAAGGTCCCTAAAATTATTGTCAATTTTTTGAGGAAAATTAAGAAGGAAAATACGTTTTTAAAACATATTTTAACATTGCTTAAATGTAATACCTGTTGCATAAATCAGGAAAGAAATTATTAAAGGTAGAGCTTTTTTTATCGTTACTTGTAAAAGCATATGGCAGAAAGCAATTATAAAAATGCTCAAATGAAAATGATATCAGAAGTAATACTGTTGCTGCTTTATTTCAAAAATCAAAAAATCAAAACAAACAAAAATCTAACCCACATGTTTGCCTCAAGCATAACCAATTTGGCAAATAGATTTGTTTTCACTTCTGTACAACATTTGTTTAATGCTTTTTACTAATGAATGTGTATTTATGAAAGGCAGTATATAATTCAAAAATAAACTGAAGCAAGATTTGGCAATGTATCAAGGCTGCATGCCATTTATTAATCTCTTGGATAAATGCCGCTTCATTTTAAGGCTAGGAATTAATTAATTGCATTCTGTGCCACCTATAGAGAAGAGATACACTTTACAGAAAATCATCTCATAGATAAATGAATATGCATCTTTAATTTTTTCCTTGGGAAAGGTTCCTGGCTGCAGTCCTCTAACTAGGGGAACATTCAGTTTTCTGTCTAAGAACAATATCACACTTCTTTCCTTCCAGTTCATGGCACTTGAATGTCATACCCTTCATGAAAGCAAAGGATGCAAAGCCGTTACAAATATTTGTGAAGACAATAGCAGGCAATATCTCTCTTCCTTGCAAGTTGCAAATACTAATATATTCACCAATTATAGCTCACAACAAAGAGAAAATTGCACTGCTGTACCTTGAGACCAGAGCTGTTTTATTACTGCTGCATTTTATTCAGGATGGACTAAAACAGGTTTTACTCTAATGAATACCACAGGCCAAGTTTTCAACAGCTTTAAGCCTGCTGGGCATATGGTGGCACTGCATTTCTTTATACAAACACTACCTTCAATTCTCTGTAGCAACCTGGGGCAGAGTATGTGTGGAAATACCATGGTAAGTGGAATATCTGTTAGACAAAGAAGGTCATCTCAATGCTGATGATGTTTGAGCTTGAGAGCTCTACATCTCTCTTCAAGCACAAACTTTTCAAGGATGTAATTTGTATTGCCACAGAAATTGATGACTTTTCCTTCACAGGATTTTCTACTACTTTCTAGTACTTATTTAAATTACATCTTCATTTTACTCAATTCAGCATCAATGAAAGAAAATGTCTGTCACCTTTTTAGGAAAATATAATTCCTTTTATTCATGCTATTTGTATGAAACTTTGTTCAAATTCAATTACATGAGGACATATTTTTTCAAATAGAACTAACTGTTTATTTTAAAATATATCATAATTTTTGTATTTTTCAGGACTGATGATTACCAGCACAACAAAATCTTGCTATCATAGCTTCCTTTGAACATTAGCAACACTGGCTTGCTGTTTTTCCTGTCAAGTATTGCATCAATTCCAGTGAAGTAATTGAAAAATAGACTGTACAACTTATTGAAATGAATTTTGGGGGAAAAGGTGGCACAGTAATTTATTAAATGCATTCTTGACTGTGATTGTGTAAAAAATCTTAACCATCTACTTACATAGTAGCTACCTATCTCTCTGGACTTAAAATGAAGCTATTGGTGAAGTTTAAAAAAAGAGTTTAAAAAATGTGTTCTCGTAATGACCCAAACTTCGCACCTTAATCTTCAATCTCTTCACCTCTCTATTTCAAAATGCATTGTTATTATTTTACTTGGGTTTCTTATGCAGGATAAAATCAAATATGATAAAAATAATGAGCAAGAATTCTGATTCTGATATTTGTATAAGGAGTAGCCTCCTTTTTATCCTTAAAGACATTTGTTCAAGTCCAGTCCACATGGTAGCCACTGAAAGTAATTATCTCTGAATGATTAATGAGAAATGAATTGGTAGTCTCAGTCCATTTCCCAGCACAAATCATAAAACTCAACATCAAAACTATTGTTAATTAATTATGCCAGCATAGAAACCAAGGTTTAAATGTTCTTGAATGGATCACTATTTCATGATTGAACACAGTACTGCCAGTTTATGACTGAGGCATTTCTGAATTTGCACTGTCTCTCCTACTCCTACAGTAGCTGCATTTACTTACTTCAGACTGACATATTTCTTAACCACTGGCTTCAAATTTCATTTATTTTTCATTCTGAACTAGAGATTGCATTTTTATTTTCGAAGTAAAGATGCTGTACAGATGCTGTACAAAAAAAGCAAATGACGTGTTGTATACAAAGAAGTCTTTCCTAGGCAACTGGGACCAGTATCTGGCAATTTATTTATGTTATTATATAAGCCTTTATTAAACAGGTGGACTCCAGATGGAAAGTACATATTGGTTCAAGAAATGGATAGAATTAGGGTGAATTATCCATTCTGTGTAGTCCCTTCATACAGATTACTCCTGGTTCTCTCTGCAGCTCAATTTCCTACACCCGAAAAGAGAAAAAATATTTACATTCTGAATCTTGAAAGGCTCTTTCAAATGTAGGCCAAATGAGACTTTGAGGAGAAATAAATTCATTAAGAAACTAAATACTCAGTCCTCTTGATATAATTTTTTAATCACAGATGTTTGGACCTACACATGACAGTGGAGAGAGGAGGGAAATGTTATTGCAAATATGTTTGGTATAGTTAACTTTATTATAAACAAATTCATACTCACAGGTCCAAACAGTCTAGGAGATTAGGTTCTGTGGGTATCTTACTCTGGAATGAAAATTTTAAAATGAAAAAGGCTAACACTGTTTTGATCTTTTTCACCTGGAATTCCTGGCCTGAATTCTGTATTTCCTACATAGCTCACAAAACCCTTATGGGAAGAGGACAAAAAACCAACATACCAAAAACTCCAACCCAAAACACAAAAAAAGAAAAACCCAGCCCAAACTGCTGCAGCTTTCACATTCAGCAAAAGCTTTTATGCCTTAGGACAGAATAAAGGATATGTAACTCATTGTTAGATTGCAAGAAGATTAAAAGAAAGCGCTCTACTGAGAACCTGTATAATGATGGCTCCAAGGACACACAAGGAATTTGTTCCACATGTACGCATCAGGGTTTGTTAATTTTGCTGTCACCCACAGGGACTATTCTCTTTCAGCTGGTATTTAAAAAAAAAAAATTATCAGAGACAAGGAGTCTGAGTCTTATTTCTCATTTTGAAGAATAAGTTAATAGCAAATCACACAAAATGTTTATAGAGTTAGTTTACTGAGAAGGAATTTAGTGCAAATTTTCAGTTTGGAATATAGAAATATATGGCATTTCCCCTTCAGTGAATTCAATGCAACTCAGCAATTCGAGTACTTTGTATGTGGAAACAAGTGTCAAAGGTCATGTACAACAGCATAAGAATATCAGTGTCACACTTGAATGAAGATTCCTGATTTATCATCCATGACACATCATTTATTTTTGAAAATTTTCAAGACACAATTTTAAAACTAGAAATATATTTGAGAAGTTTTGTGAGACTTTTTTCTGCTTTGTACTATTTCCAATGACCTACAAAATTCCACTCTGTTAGAGTGGAAGAGAAGAAATTGAAAGAAAACTATAAAGTTTAAAAGCCATTCTGAGAGGCAGAAGAATGAAAGAGAATGAGTTCATTTATCACCGCTGTGTAAAGGGTAAAATGCATAGCAGGAAAGAGAAAAAGTCCTTAAGAGATGTTGAAGGAAATGATCCTTTTGAGATATAGCTGTCTAGCTTTACAGAAAAACAACATATGCATACAGTTTACTGGTTTTGAGTTGTGTTTTCCCTCTTTCTGTTTAAATGCTTTATAGAATTAAGATTCATTTAAGATATCAGGAAGGGATGGTTATTGGCTATTTCATATATCTCCAAGTAATTTTCCCAGACTAAGTAGAACATTATAAAAATCTTAAAAATACTAAATATCAGGAGTAAATCACAGGGATTTGTCATTATTTCCATAGCAACAGCCAAAGAAAAAAAAAAAACAGCAGAGAGATTCTGAATAGATATTTATTAGCTTAAGGTATTACAGAACTAAAGAGAACTGTTGTTAATTTCACCCAAATGAATTATTTACTCTATGTCTGTAGCTTCTTATCAAGATATTGGTGTATAACTAGGAGGGAAATGGAAAAACTAGAGAAGATAGTATTCACATTTCTACATTATATCTACCTGTTTCTGGATTTTATTCCTCTGTGAACTCCTATTAAACCTGAATTCCAAAAGGAAAGACACCATATTCAATAAGGAAGCCAAGAGTATCTACTTGTTTTTATTTATTTAGCAAAAAACTATTAAATTTCTGCATACACATAGTGCATGCCAGGTTAGATTTGTCTGGATGACAGGTTACCACCAAGCCATTCTTTCATTCACTGTCATCAATGGAACAGGGGAAGAAAATAAGATGAAAAAGCCTATGGGTTCACAGGACAATCACTTACCGGTTACTGCCACAGGCGAAAAAAAGACTTTATTTGGAGAAAAATAATTTAAGCTATTGCTAATTGCAAATAGAGAAGGGCTGTGCTTTTGATATGTGCTGAAAACTGTTGGTAGTTCAAGGATGTTTTAGTTATTGCCGAGCAGTAATTACACAGAGACAAGATCTCTTCTGCTTCTCTCACCACCCCTCCAGTGAGGAGGCCCAGGGTGCACAAGGGTTTGGGAGGGGACACAGCTGGGACAGCTGATCCCAAATGACTAGAGGGATATTTCATACCATATGGCATCGTGCTCAGCATTTAAAGGTGCAGGAAGAAGAGAGAAGGTGGGAGCAGGACATTTGTAATGAAGTCACAAAACCTTTATGCGTGATGGAGCCCTGATTTCCTTTAGATGGCTGAACAACTTCCTGCCTATGGAAAGTGAGGAATTAATTCCTTGTTTTGCCTTGCTTTTGCATGCAGCTTTTCCTTTACCTATTAAACTGTCTTTACCTGAATCAGTGAATTTTCTCACTTTTACTCCTCTGATTCTCTTCCCCAACTCACTGGGTGGGGATGGGGGTGATTGGGATGGGATGGGATGGGATGAGTGAACAGTTGTGTACTGGTTGAGGTTAACCATGATATGCTGTTACTCTGCTCCAGCATACATTTCCTTTCATGGGATACAGTCCTTCATGGACTTCTCCGTCATGGGTCCTTTCTAAAGATTCCAGTGCTTCAAGAACTGCTCCAGACTGGGTCCTTTCCATGGACCCAGTCCTTCAGGCATGGACTGCTTGATTGGGTCACCCAAGAGTCACTAGACTCGCCAGCAAGCCTGCTCCAGCGTGGGCTTCCCTCCCTCGGCTTCAGCTTCTGACAAGAGCCGTTCCTGGGTGGGCTATCCATGGTCTGCAGCTTCCTTCAGGCATCCACGTGCTATGGCACTACAGCTTGAGTCCTGCACAAGCTGTGGTATGGACATCTGATCCAAGGCTGCAGGAGGATAGCCTATCTCATGCACTTCATCACAGGCCGCTCAGGTGTCTGGAGCACCTCCTCCTCCTCTTCTGCACTGCCCTTGGTGTCTGCAGGACTGTTTCTCTCAGGTTTTTCCTCACTTCTCACTCCTTAAATACACCTTCCCTGAGATGCCACTCCCTTGGCTGTGGGGCTAAGCTGTGCCCTGTGGTTGGTGGGTTAGAGACAGATGGAATTTTCTGTGTCCAGCACGGTGCAGTCCCAGATCCTCCTCAACCCTGCTTGGGCCTGACAGAGGCAGGCCTGGGCACCTGCATCCTATAAAAGAAGTAAGAAACCAATATGGTTACAAACGGATACTAAAAAATAAAACTTCTGACTTAATCTGGAAACAATTTACCACCAACCACCAAGATGAACAGTTTAAAACCAGAACCATTCATGTATTTGGGAACCTTGTGCACAGCAGCTTTTATAGCCTTTAAGGGGTAATTGGCTATGATTACGGTTTTTAGGTGATCAGAGCAGAGCCAGTGGGAGACTGAGTTGTTCAGAAAAACATAGCAAAAACATTTGAAGAGATTATTTGTTTTCAAAGAGGTCAGTGCAAAAGACATAAGAAAAGAAAGCTAATAGTTTTTGCAGTTTTCAGCTTTTCTCACAGGCGTGTGATTATAAACTTATGATACTGTTAGTATAGTAGTGCTTTTGCTATTGATCTCCAACAACTGGTTAAAAATTGCATTACAAAGTTTTTAGAATCATACTGATTTCAATTTCACTCTGAAATTCTTCTGACGGGCTTTCTATCTCAAAAGAAAATTAATGGACCTTTTTGAAAACACATTTCCTTGTTTGCATTGATGTTAGCTGTGATTATTTCACTGTCTAGACAAAAAAAACCCCTTTCTAACGTGACCGAGGGCTGTTCTCTAACAGCTTTTTGTTGAAGTGTGCATGAAGAAGGAAAGCTGGAATGAAATGCCTCCAAAAGTACAATGGTGCACAGCAAAAAGAAATCTTAATTTCAGGAACCCTCTCTGAAGATAGTGAGAAAGTTTATTGCAAAACAGGTTGTTTGAAAGAGAAGAAAGTAAAAAAATAAAAGCTGACATTGGTGACAGCGAAAAAGAAAAAGCTGTACTTTTTGTATTTGGGTCTTATAGGTGTTATTTCAGGACTGAGATATTACAGGCAGAAAACAAATGTATTCTTCACTGACATTCTATTGATATTCCCAGGTGAGTCATTTCATCTTTTATATAGTCCTGCTGATAAATCAATGAAGTTCTGCTTCATCAAGTCAATATACACTGAAATGTTGCAATTAAATTTTAGGTCATACTATAGAAATGCATGTGTTGGATGAATATTGAACTAGCATTTATAAGGAAATGAGTGGAGAGGCATGAAATACATAGTTCCATACACATCATCAGATAAAGGTGTCCTCAGTAGCTACATTACCTTTTCTTATATCTCTTTAATGAAATTGTGTTAAAAATAACAAAGAATATTAATGGAGTTATTAAAAAATAAGATTGAAAGAAATTTGAAGACATTATCTACTGCATTCCTGTAATTCACAGTCAACTATATTTTTCCTATTCTTACAACATGATTATTTATGTTTTACAGATTTCTATTAATGAAGGGTTTGGAGCATATGCCCCTCTGCCCCAGTCTATTGTAACTGACTACAGTTTTTATGTACTAAGAAGGTCTGTTTGAAGCTTCTTCTTTTATCTTTTCCAGAGTTAGTTGTCTATTTATCTGCAGTCAAATTTTTTAGGAAGTGGTAGGTAAACATCAGTGTTGCCAAACTCGAAATGGGCACCAGAACCCTGTTACTGAGATGTCTGTGTGCCAGCACTTTGCTCTCTGGCATTTCTACTTGTGGAAATATGTATAGTCAGACAAAAATTCCAGTTTATTACCCTGACTTAGACTGTGGAGATCACAGGCAAGGCTGCCCAATGGGGATCCCCAGACAGTACCAATCACATAACTGGCTATCTCTTTCCCATTTCTTGACTCTCCTTCTAGCTGTCCTCATAGCTCCCTTTCCCCTTCTTGGTCTGCTCTCAAGCACGTAACACTCATTTAATTATTTTTCCCCTTTAGTCTCAATTTAGCTACATATATACCCAAATTTTCTATTTCTTATATCATTACCAAGGTAATCTCTGACCTTTATGGTATTACAAGATCTAGTTATTAAGGTCCTGTTGACATCAGGAAATTCTACTTCTATAAAGGTCCCCAGTATCCCCTGCCAGCAGTCTGTGGTATTTAGTCAATTCTCACATAACTGCCCCCTAAGCAACTGTGAAATGTGATGGTCCTGCATTGTGCAATCATTAACATTTGCCAGCTGTTGCACTGTTGTCTATTACATCCAAAAATTTCTCATGTCACAACCAGTAGTTTTTCATATCCTGTTCAGTCAGCTTAATATCAGGTCAGGTCACAGTCAGTGACTCACTTACTTGCCTATCTCTGTAGCCTAACATTATTCTCCTTTACTGGGGGTAGAGGGCATGTGAAGTTCATAATACTAACATTTAGCCAAAAAGAATGCAAAGCTTACAAATTCCATTACTCTAGTCTCAACAAGAGAGTCTATAGCCTCACTACAGCATAGAGCATTTCCTATTGCCAGTTTAGTGAGAAATGTAATTTTTGTCTTTATACATTAAAGCATGCTAAAATATACCCAATATCCAACTTCCTTAACTCCAGGAATACCTTTCTGTGGTTCATTAGCTAAAGCACAAAAAATATTGGCAAAAGGCTTCAGAGGCACTCTTTTGAATTTATGTGAAATCACTAGAATATGAACTGCAGCTATCACACTGTTTATGATCTGTGATACTTCCACAAAGACAAATTCTTTCTCAGCAAGCAGAACCAGAGATATCCCGTAGTGTGTGCAGCAAAATTGGTTTTGTTGATTAGTTAGCTCATGCAGTAAACAAAACATTGAGTTCTCAACCAAAACCTCAGGCTGTGAAAGTCACTTTACAGTTAAGTTCACAGCTAAGTGTTGTTACAATACTTATGCCTTACCATAAATATTCTCTAACCACCCTTATTTCCAGCAGTTTTGCCTTAAATTTTGCCTATGCTTATGGCATAAATCTCATTACTCATCAAATAAAAAAGGCATGCAGAATATAAATGTATTAGACCATTGTTGAATATCTACTATTTTGAAGAAATGATGTAAAAATTGAATAAAATCAGTATTATGGCCATTAAAGGAAAAATACATAATTTAAAGTAGGAGTCCTTTTGATTCCATTTTTTCACATGTATATCTTCAGCAGTACCTAAATGAAACTTTGCATGAAACTTCTTTTGTCCTTTTTGTTGTTGGGATCATGATTAGAAATTAAGCAGGGAGAAAAAGGCTTTGTTAAAGAACTACCTTCCACAGTTCTGTTCTGGGCAGAGACTAGAAATCAGTAGTCAAGGAAGGCTACTTGCTTTGCCTCCAAACAAGAGGCTGAGAAAGTACTAATGGCTCTGGAGAAAGGTGAAAGAATTTACCATCAAATTATCACTGACATTATTAGGCTAGATCTGTACTTTCCCATCTGTGGGAAACCTATTATCTGAGACCTGGAATGGTCCAAAGATCTATTGATGTATTGTAAGAAAAGTTCAGAGGGGTGACTGAGTCTACACAGGTATTTGATTCATTGAGAAAATAAAGTCAAAGTTACAGCAAAACAAAGAATTACCTATGCGATTTCAAGTATCTTTCTACATATATCAAGTAACATTGTTTAAAACAGATTAGGATTAGTAATTTGTGGATTTATTAACATGATTTATCAATTCAATTCATCAGTAGTCAGTGAACTATACATCCATGATAAATATCATCAATAAGGCAAATAAATGCCAATACTATAAACTGAAAAAAATATTAATAAAAACTTACAGTTTTCTAAAGACTCTTCTGCAGTTACCTAGAAAATATTTTTCTCACTGTTCAGTTCCAATGATTTGCCCAGTTACATCCACATTTCAAATAATTTATAGATGTGGTAAAACCCTGCTTCACACTTTCACTGCACAGAAGGTTTTAAGAACAGTCATTTCCATGGGGGGAAGAGTGAGAGGGGGCTGAGTCTACAGTGGGTGGTCATCATCTCAAATAATTTACTAGGAGAGATGTGATGATAATTATGGTTTCTAATTTTGTGCCCCAGAATCAGATTCTAATAATTTTTCCATGTTTCAAACACACTCTTCATCTTTTTTTTTCTTCATTGTTCTACAAGTTCATCCTGCATCTGAATTTACTGTATCAAATTCATGGGTTTTATGGATGTTAATGTAAGTAATTCATAAAAAAAAATTAAAGTAAGTGGAAATAAACAATAACCATCTATTTATCTAACTGCATTCAGGTAATTTATCCTTTTTCCAGGTCAAGAACTAAAATAAATCTAAAAATGCCTGGGTTGGAACCAGGGTAAGAAGGTTTTGTGTTCAAGTATTTTTTTCTAAGCCACACCATGAGCTGAAAATATTTTGCAGAATAAAAGCCAGATGAAATTTGAATGAGGAGTGAGATAAAAAAGCCAAAATGTTCAGACTTATAAAAATTTGTATTAAATTAGCTGCTTCCTGGAGTAGAATTCAAAAGACAAGTGTCTTTGTTTCATAGATAGCAAATGGGCAAAGTTTCTAGGCTACTAAAGCTATTCACAACTTCCAGTACCATACTACAAAAATGCCAAAATCAGTCAATGAGAAGTATGCCATTGTGTCATTTTTTTTTACTCCTCAGCCTGATGCCTTCTTGAAACTCACAGTCATTACTTACAAGTTGACTGTACATTTAAGACCTTAAAAAAGGAACAATTTTTTCCTTTTCCTCTTTTAAGGATAGAGAGGCATGTAAAGAGAGAAATGAAAGACAGGAGTGCTATTCAGAGAGATCTCAACAAGGTGGAGAAGTGGGCTGTCAGGAATGTAAATTACAAAGGGAATTGTGAAGTCCTGTATCTGGAGAGGAATAACCCAACATATCCATACGAGCTGGAATCAACCATCAAGAAAACATCTTTTCAGTGAAGGATCTGAGAGCTGAACATGAACATGGGCCAGGAGTTGCCTAAGGAGGGAAAAAGGTCATCTGTACCCTGGGCTGTATTAGCAAGGTGGTGGACAGAGCAGGGAAGAACATCTTCAAAATCCACTGTTCCATATTCAAGAATGAATAACCCTAGAGATGTCCCATAGCTGGTACCAAGTAGTTTTTATCCTTCAGGAAGGACCCCTTCCTGAAGGACTTTGCCACTGCTTAAAAATTCTTTGACAAAAACAAGGTCTAAAATACCAATAAGTCTCTTATCCAAACACTGCGCTTCTTTTCGGGTGGGTTTGGTGGGTTTTTTTGTCGTGATTTTTGGGGGGTGGAGGGGGGTGTTTGGTTAGTTGGTTGGTTTGGGTTGGGGCTTTTTTTTTGTTTGTTTATGTTTGATTTGGTTTGGAATTTTTTAAGTTTTGTTCTTATTTTCTGTAACTGCAATGCATTTCCTTGTCGTCCTCTTAACACTAAGAAATGCCAATAATTTTTGTTTAAATTAACTTCACAAGTATTTTCCACAATCAAAACAATTTTCAAAGCTGGTACTTTGTGGCTTAGCTGCAGGAAATGTATGTGTTTCTGTATAGTGAGTGACTCAATATAATACTTCTGTGGAGTGAGATTCAAAACTGTATACCTATCCAAGAAGGAGATGAGAAGTTCTAATTTCATCTTAGTATTTACTCTAATTCACTTTTAATCATTCAAGATAGATGATACCTTGATATATTCCCTTTTTTCACCCAATTTGTCATTTCTCTGTGAAGGAACTGACTTCAAACTTTTATTTCTGTACATTAGCTTCTCAATTTAGCATTTGATAAGATTTTATTTGTCTTGTGGATGGATTAAATAAATCTTCCTTTTAGAAAACTAACAAAATAAATCCTGCTGGTTTAGGGAAAACAGAAGTCTAAATAAGCCTCATAAAAATTACCACATTTATTGCGTGTTTAACTTAAGTCAAGTCAAAGATCCTCAGTTTCATGACAGGTTTGATCTCACTAACTAAAATGCCTAAAAGCTTGCCTCTTCTGAACATCTTCAAGAATAATTTGCTCTCTCTCCCTCAGTGAATATACCTTTCTGAAAACTATTGTTTCTATAAACCATACTCCATCAAATCAATGAATCTTGAAATGCCTCAGGATTCTGTAGTATACTCTCCAGTATAATTTTCCCATGCAAAAATAAACTTTCAAAATATTTTGATCATTCATTCTTTGACATATCCATTATCAAATTACTCATTTACAGTGCCACGATATAGTCTTATCCTCCTGCTATTAACTCAGAAATCCTTTACTTTACTTTTTTCAAAGTTTGAGCTTTGGGAACAATAACAGAGACTCCTGTGATGGTGAAGCCTGGAAGTTCATGATTTCTGGCACCGGGAAGACAGCTCCTGCTCTATCTGCAGAGTCCCAGCTACAGAATAAGGTCAGTGACTCGATTGCAGAAGAAGGTCCCTGAAACCCGTGGAACATGGAAGCCAGGATGTTTTTCTCATCTTTCCTGCCAGTGAGGAGAAGGGTTGTGAAACTGGTTGTGCAGCAGGTATCAGAAAAAAGATTTTGGCTGGTATAATCATGCTGGGTAGGTGAAAAGAGGGAATTGCTCTTTATGTGTAGGAAGCAGGACTGCATGGAGATTTGCATAGGGACAGATGATGAGCCAGTTGAGACCTTATGAGTCAGGGCTGTCAAGCAGAGCAGCAGGGGTGATGTGATATTGCAGGTATCTGCTGCAGACTGCCTAATCAGGAAGAAATAGATATTTCACAATCACTAGCTTTGATCCTTATGTGTGGCATAACCACCCTGAATTCTTCTGTAAGGACAGCACAGAAAGACAAAAGCAATTCAAGAGTATATTGACAACAGCTTCCTGTCACATGTGGTTGAGGAACTGGGGAGTGAAGACATGATGCTGGTCCTCAAACTTACAAACAAGAAAACAGTAGTTGAACATGTGAAGGCTGCGGGCAGATTTGGCTGCTGCAACAATGAAAATGTGGATCTCCTGAGAAGAGGGAGAAAAAATAAAAAATAGGACAAAGTATCACTTCATTTCAGGAGATCAGATTTTGGACTCTTCAGGAAATGTCTTTTAAGAGCCCAATACAAGATGGCTTGGGGGCAAGAAGGCTCTGTAGAGAGATCTGAATCAGTGGTCCTAGGCCAATTGAATGAGCTTCAACAAGGTCAAGGGCTACAACCTGCTCTTGGGTCACAACCACCTCATGCAACACTACAACTTGAGGAAGAGTGGTTGGAAAGATGCCCGGTAGGAAAGGACCTGGGGTTACAGGTGAACAGCCAGCTGAACATGAGCCAGCTTGTGCCATGTTGGTGGCCATGAAGGCTAATGGCATCCTGGCCTGTATCAGCAGGCCTGGCCAGCAGGACCAGGGCAGAGATTGTCCCCCTCTATGCAACAGCATTGAGGTGGTACCTTGAATACTGTGTCCAGTTCTGGGCCCCTCAGTATGATGAGGACATTGAAGTGCTGGAGCATGTCTAGAGATGGGCAACAGACCTGGTAGAGGATCTGGAGTTCAAGTCTCATAATGCGAAACTGAAGGAACTGGGTGCTCAGGGCACTGAGCTGCAGCACCCTCACCCTTCTTGGACTGTAAGATCTCTCTCAGTACTTGCACCTAACATAACAATCATGTGTCCCTCAGATTGCAATCTGGATTTCTTATCTGTCAACAGACTTTTTGACAGGCCTTTCTTAGTACTCTGAGCTAAGTTTATAAAGCTGTGCCATGTCTCAGGTGGGTCCTGGATCCCCAAAACGTCTGTGTGGCAGGCTTGCAGCAGGGGTCACAGAGTCTGTGTTGCCTTGTTAACCTTCTGGATGGCTTCCTCTTTTCTGTCTAATTACTGCCTTGGTACTTGCATCTTATATTTGGTTTTACAGATAAGACCTAAATATACTACCTTAGTTTCAATGTATTTCCTTATTGTATGTTTTTGCTAAAAATGCATATTAATAATCCAGGTTTGAGACAAATTAGGAGGAACGTCCGAAATGGACATCCTCTGACAGAAGGCAGATCTCAGGTGCCCCTCCCCCACCAGGTTTGGGAAGAAATTCCTTGGAGGAAAGTGAAAGGAAAAAAAGAACTATTTATTTAACAAACACAATGCACGCAGGCATGGGGAAAAAGTAATGCTAAATAATAAAACCTCTTACTGTGGAGAGAACCTGGGTAGGTTTCGGAGTCCTTTGTGGGTGTGGCTTTCTCCTCCCCAGAGCTGAGGTTCATGGGCCCCTCCGGGCCTCAGTGGAAAGGCCTCCCAGTGAAGTTCTGATGTTCTGGCGTTCTGAACAGTTCCAGAAGAGAAGAAGAAAAAACCAAAGTCCCAGGGCTCCATACTATAGCTAACGAACAAAAAACTAGCTAAAAAAACAAAAGGAATGTAATTCTCTTCCGTGCTACAGAAGTGGAGCAGCCAGGCAAAAGAAGCCAGCGAGCTTATATTTGCTTAGAACACAGTGCCAAAAGAATTCCAGCGGCTCTCCCCTCTCTCCCTTAGATAGCTTTAAAGGCACAGAGAGGCACAGGATTCATGTCTGGGCATAGAGCAGGCAATAGGGAATACAGTATAATACAGTCACCCCAATACACTAATTGATTTGCTCAAAGTCATGAACAGAAACCATTGCCCAAAGAGATGGGAAGACGTCTGAGAGGTAGGAGTACGGGAACCTTTTAAGGATAAAAGAAACAGTGATAATTCTGGGTATTTTGTTCCTGAAAGCACAGTATTTTCTGTCATTATATGCTAAGCAAAGTTTAGTGGTTAGTCATCTGTATGGCTTTAAATAACTCTTTTAAAATTGATTGTGAATGTTTTCAATGAATTATCCTTCATGCTAATTCATACACAAGAAAAAGTATCACAAGCCATCTCTGTTTTCCTTCTGCATGCTGAATAGTCTCTGCACCTTGAGAATTCTTCCTCATTTCAATTCTAACTCCCATGAAAAAAGGTGTGATAATCTCTATTAACAGAAAAGAATTTAAGACCTGATAGGCAGATATTGTGATGAGATGTGTCATTTGAAACATGCCCTATCAAATAAGGATAAAAGCTATAAGAAATGTGATAATGTTTTATACAATCATTATTTAGTGTAGATGAAAATAATCTGATGGCTAAAACTCAGTCTTCTCTGTGTACCTTTTGTTCCATTCTTTGGTGTCTGTTTACCTCCACATAGGTTTCAAGGTAAATGCATTGGGGTTATAAGGATTTCAATTTATACATAGGCATTTAGGAAAGTCATTCCAGGGATAACAGAACTGGGATTCTGTCTATTTATTTCTGTTTATCTGATTATTCCAGGGATAACTGAGACCTCTAAACAGCCTCCAGAATGAAAGTTCCACAATTAAGAAAGGTTAGTTTTCTGTCTTCATTTATCAGCATTTTCTTTCTGCATATAATTAAGGAAAGCAACATCAGTGGGTGCAGTTTGCGTTCTGGGTCTTCTTATAGTCCCAGTTCAGATAAACAATTACTCATAAGATTTGCCTGTGCCAATTTGACTATAACATGTAAAATATGGGAGACAGATATCCTTTGGTTTGGAGAAGATATTTTCTATTTTAATTAAGGATCCACATGGGGAAACCTTATTGATAATGGGCCAAATGTGATGTATCAACAGTCAGTAGAAATGTATTTAGTCTTCATAATCTGTGGTATTGTTATCAGTTATTTCATAGACTGGAGATTGCCTGTCCCAGAAGTGAATCCTCATATGCAGAGTAGTCACCATGTTGCTAATGTAACTTTTCATAAAATGAAAAAACTATAAAAGAGTTTCTCTTCTTTTTTTCAGGTTCTTGACATGTGGATTCACTAGCAGATTTATTTTATGGCTAAGGCATAGCAGATCCACATCTAGAAGCTAGATTTACAAAGGAAAGAGACAGTGTCCTCAAGACAGTAGTCAACATTGACACTTGATAACCTTGTTAACCACATTAAAAATGCTGAAGATCTTAAAATACAAGAAACTCTGTAAGAAACAAAAAAATGGTCAGAAACACAGCTCACAACAAAATAATCTGTTATAATGACATGCAAGGCGTTACTAGATAAAAGGTGTGATCTCCAGTTTTAGGGTTTTATGTTGCTTTATTGCATATCAACTACATTGTGTTGACACAAATATTTTCAGGGAAATATATATAATATTTACAAAAAAACTTGCTTACATGATTATTTTTCCTTTATAAACTCCTTACAGTAATTCCCTTGGAATATAGTTGCAAGCGGATGTTGGCAAAAAAATTAAAACTGCATCCAGTTAATATATAACTGGAGGATGGATTTTTCACAAGCAATTCTGTTGCTACTGATGCATTGAAATTATGATAGAAACTGAAATATTTATTCAAGATTTATACTTTTATCATAATATATCAAATGATACATTTCCTTTAAAAATATTTACCTTGTTTATTTCTAAGTAGCCATATCTTTCCTTTTATGATGAGCTAATTAAGAATGTCATGTAAGTAAAATTTTATTTAAAATCTTGGTGAATATGTTCAACCTCAAGAAATATATTCATTTATTACAGCAATGTTGTTATAAATGCAGAAATGCAATCTTAGTATTTTTGTCATTTCCACTTCCCACCAGCCTTGAAAATATCTATGGCCAGCTTTCCAAAGCCAAAATGTTTCTTATTGCATGGAATTGTCTTGATCGATTTCTCTTTCCCTCTGTGCCATCTGTGATGTCCTGTCCCCATCGCCCCCACATGCCCAAGACCTAGTTTAGTTTCAAATGCTTTTTGAATCAAAAATTTGACCCACCTAAACATCCCAAAATAGACAACAGAAAGCTAATCTGGAAATCTTGAATTTTCTGTGGTTTATGCCTCTATAAACATAAAAGCAGCTTCAAAAAAACCACGAAAGTGTTTAGTTTGAAAAAGCCTTTAAACAAATAGAAGTATTTATACTGACACAGTATATACAATGCTTGCAAAGGCACTCTCTGTGGACACTGCACAGGCATGTATTGTTAAATTATGATGGACCAGATTTATTATTTCAGCCACCTTTGGCTAGAAGGTTCAATGTAACAGAGAGCCATGTGCACACAAACTCAGCAAACAAGAATGAAATAATAATTCACCTATTTCACTTTAAAACACCCATGATGCTATACTGCAGAAGACAACTAAAGCAAGTGAGGCAACATTTTAGTCAGGACTATTCCTCTACTAGACATTCCTCTCCATGACCTCACTTCTTGGACCTCTTATTGGACTATCTAATTAGTTTAGAAGCATTTCATTTTATGGTTTTTGTCCTAGGAAAGCCTGCACTGTCATCCAATCTAGGAGGCCAGCTCTTCATTAAATGTGAAATTAGATACTCAGTTAATGAAGCTTTATCTCTTATTTGATGACTGACAGTAAATCTGGTATGTTCTCTGTCTGAATCCCTTAATAGGTTTACAGAGAGTTAACTCTGACTTTGGTCTTCCATTAGCAGCAAGACTTTGCTGGTTTGAATGTTCTGCTTGCTTAATTATTTAGTGGCTCGGTAGCACAGACAGCTTCTACAAAAGCCAAATGATCATACACAGCAACAAATGAACACCATAATCTTAACAAGATTATCATAATAAAGAGTCATCAGAGAAATTAAAATTATCTGCGTTAATTATGAAATTATAACCCCATTAACTCCTCTGCATGAAAAGCAGGAATTGGGGAATAGCAACGAAGAACCCAGAGATGGCTATTATAAAGTTGATAGCAATTTAAAGAGGGGGTGAAGGAATTTGCTGTGTGGGCTCAGATATTGCACGTAGTTTATTTTGCAGCATATGTTTCCAATAGATTAGGCTTTTCAAAATGAGGCCACAAGAACAGTGGGATTTTTCCTTGTCTTGCCTTTTTTTGGCCTTTTCTCACCCAGATTGTTTTTACTAGCCTAAGACAAGCTCTTTTGAAAGCTAAAATCTTAAAAGCAGACCCTTATTTAAATATGCCTAAAGCTGTGAATTAATTATACCCTAAATAAGTTATTAGAACAATATTGCCACTAATTCATTATTCATGTCTGCTTGTTGAAAAGTTTGTAACAGCAAGAGTACTGAACTGACATTTCTAAAGACATTAACATGAAAATGAGGTGAATTTAAAGAAAAAATAACATTCAGTGGGGAAACTTTTACCAAAGTGGCCTTCAATAACGCATATGCTAGCCACATGTTTTTACTTCTATACAAATGTAATATTCATGACTACTTATTATTTTTTATATTACTTTGCATAATAAATTTTAAAAGCCTCAACAAAAGGTCTCCTCAAAGTACCTTTACATGTGAAGAAAAATATTTGTTATTGTTATCTCATAATGTGAGTTTATCTTACAAAAACTTTAGGTAATATATATGTCAGTAACAGGTATTGCCCCTTAATTTTAACGGTTTTCTATAAATTCAATGAATTAAAAATGTGAGTATTAGGTAAGGAAATGTGATGCATATAACTTCATTTTTATACAGCTAAAACACTTCTTTAATCTGACAAGAATAGCAACAAATTAAAAGCTCTCTAAAAGTATGTGACTGGTGCTTCACAATGTAACCTGACTTCTCAGTAAGCAGAACTGTGAAAAAGAGCAAAGGCAAGTTGTGTCTTGAGGAATTCAGACTAGACATTGGGGAAAAAAAAAAATTATCAGCAAAATACTGCATCAAAAAGAATATATGATGAAAAAATGATAGGATCCCCTTCCTTGGAGAAATTAAAGATCTTGCTAATTAAAGGCCACAGCTGACATGATCTAGTCCAGGACATAGTGATACTTGGTGTGGCAGGAGCAGGTGATCCTTCAGAGACCACTTCAAAGCACTTTATTTTACTTTTTGAAAGTTTCCATTGCTGATCCTTACTGATACTTATCTTTCTTTTTTAGTCACTTATGGACACATTAATTAATTTATTAATTTAATTTATTTATCTTGTATGTATTTGTGTGCACTTTGATTATGTAACTCAGTTTCAAGAGACAGGAGAGAAAAATGTTGGCACAATGGTTAGAGCAGATCCCTAGAAATTAAATCTAATCTCCTGAGCCACAAATCCATACATCTCCTTTTCATAAGGAAGTATCCTTGGGTTACACAATGTGGAGTTCAGGTAGGCGGATATATTGAATTTTCTTATTTTTTTAAAGATCTCAGGAAAAGATGCTGACTTTTAGCTGGAACAGGCTTGTAGTATCAGCCTTTAGAATTCTTAATACAGTTCACAGATGGAGAGAAGAGACCAAGCCATGCAGACTTGATTATCCTTTTCAGGTCCTGAAAGGTGTTATCTATCTATCTATCTATCTATATCTCCATGTACAGTTTATCCACAAGTTTTTAGTTGAAAAAAAAAAATCACTTCTGTAACAACACACATACTAAAGCTTTGCAGTATTCTCATAGCTTGTGGTCCATCTTTTTTTAGTTCTTGGGTTTTTTTTCTCTTTACTCTTAATAGTTTTTTCTGTTTTTTTCAACCTATATACTGCTTTCATATTCTGCTTCCTTCAGCACCACCAACTAGTTTTTAATAAATAATATTTTAACCTCTGGACTCATTTTCCTGTAATGCTCATCAAATACTGTACAGTTTATGAATTCTCAGTTTAAATTGTTTTTATCATTACTATATCCACGCTTTTTCTAAATCTGGAGAGGCCTTCAATCCCACCAGACATAAAAAGCTTTAACAATTATAAGTGAATAAAACGCAAAGATTACTGACATGTCAGAATGGGAAGTGAAATTGTCTGGATCTGAGATATTACCAAAAAAAATATTCTCTCCTCTCACCTCCTCCTCCCAATCAGACCTTCTGCAAAATTAGATGCTGCGACAATTTTAAGAAATTATATAAATAAAATAAGTACCAGAAAGCTGATGAACAGCAAGCCTAAGAGACTTTGACAACGGTAACTGTGAGAAGTAAATGCAAGTACTGTGAAAAACAAATATGGATAGCATGACAGAAACAAAATAGGGAGGTAAGTGACAAGTACATCCACTGAGCTGCCACAAATAGCGATTATATCATAATGATCAAAAGACAAGCTGGGAAACATAAGAAACAATGCTTCATTGAAGGAAACAAAGTAAATGATCCTGATGCAAACTCAAAACCAGACCTCCGTTTCACTGCAAATTGTAGCAATAGCAGAAGCAGCAGCTGTATTGCATAAAAGTGTCCTTGCCAGTAGCAAGAATAGTGGTTTACATAGCTCACAAGTGGGAGATTAAAAGAAAATGGAATACAAAACCATTCAAAACACTGACTACAGAACTGTGAGGGAATAATAAGGTAAAGAAATGTATGACTCATAACAGCAAAATACATAGAAGAGGTCATGGTGTGAATACGACTGTTTCCTTAGAATATTGCCTTCCAATAATGACATTTTTAGTCTACAGCAATTACATACATCCAATTAATTTTGCTATAGTAGTGGAATGTTATCTGGGCTTTCAAATAATTTATCATTCTTCATTCAAAGCATCCATTATGAAGCACAATTCAAAACAAGAGATTATGGGTGTCTTTGTCTTATGTTTGTCTTCTTCAGAATATTCTGTGATTCTGTGTGATTCAGTAAGCTTTACAGCAGCCCACAAAATTTGTAACATCTGCAGTACAGGAAAATCCAGATTATTTCTGGTTTCTGACTAAAAGCCTGAGCCTCAGTAGAATGAGCCAAACGGACTATGTAAAGTGTTTACACTCCTCATAGAACTGATGGAGAGAGATAAATGCTTTTACAAACAAAACCGGAAAACCTGTAGAAATATAGGCACCTGCTTAAAGCAGGTTTTAAAAGAAAACCCTGGCTACAACAGCATGTCTGAATTGTTGCTACTCCTCATCATAGGCTCAGGGGTTATGTAGGATTTAAAATGTGTTATATTCCTCTGACAGTATATAAGCTTCATTGTTTTTAAGAATGAAGAATTAGAGGAGACCAGATTTTGCATAAAAACTCTGCAGTGAGACTACTTATGGAGGCAATAAGAGAACTAGATTTCACCTTTGTCCCCAGTCTGAGGCTCTGTCTTACATGTCTATATCCTGAAAGACTTCTTTATTTGTCCAGGCCCTAAGGACACTCAAAGGCTTCATGGTCCCTCCCCAGGCTCTTCTGGGGGCCTCCCTCCACCCTGCCCATGGTCCAGAACCCCAAACTGCCCAGCCCAGGCATCACTCCTTATACCAGGGAAGCCATGCAGCAAATGCCAGTCTCTGTCTGCAACTCTGGCTCTGCTTGCTGGATGGACCTTAAACTTATATTGTAGCCCTGTTTCTGGCCCTGACTTACTTTACAAAGTAGACATTAAGAAACTTATTCTCATTTATGCTCAGGCTTCTTTAGGTCATTTTGGTTATATAAAGGGAACTCATTTTTTAAAGCCTTACCTAAATCATCATAATTTTTTATTTTTTTTTTTTTTAACTACAGCTTCCATTACAATTTTCTTTTACATTCAGTTTGAATGTACATTTTGGTATTTGATATCAATCTTAATTCTTTCCTTAATTAACATAATTACTATATAATTAGAAAATCCAAAGAAGTACTGAAAAACTGTATTTGGGACTGCATTTCATTTGTGACTTTTAAGTAATACATTGATTATTAATACTTTGTAATATCTTATTTGATAAAAGAATTTTGTATAAGTTAACCAATAAGATCAACAGAAAAATATAAATCAGTCAAGATTTAACAGTTACACAAAATAAATTCGTTCAGATCAGGACAACATAGTCATCTTGTAACAGCGTTTTGCATGAAAACATAGTTTTCCATCCTTCAAGGCATAAAACTCTTGTTCTAATCACCTGACACCTCAATGAAATATTCTGTTCTTCTATACAATAAGCCAGAAGCAAAGTTTATTTACAAGCTGGGCAAACACATGTTAACTGAAATTCCCTATTCTCTATTTAATGCCTTCAAAAGGATTAAAATATTAAAAACAGCTACTTAGAGTGTTAACAAAGAAATTAAGGACATACGGTAAACAAGCAGTTTTCTGACCTGGAAAAGGGTGATATTTTAGGATCTATGAACACTGTTTTTCCCCGTTTGTATTATTAACGTTCTGAAAAGATATCTTTTGTACTTATACAACCTCAGAAACAAATAGTTACAAACCTATTATACACATACTTAGCTAAGATGTGTGCTTTGATTTTTTTCCAAGTCTTAACTTCTGTGTACAGAAGAAGAAGAAAGTCCTCTTGGTATAGGATAGAAACTTCCAATTTAATAAAGGAATAATGGTGAAACAACAGGAGATGTATCTCACTATGCATAGATCAGAGTGGAATACATGACAATGCATCATCAAAACATGATTATTTATTTATACAGATTAGAGCACTACTTCTGACTCACCTGTGTCTATGTTCCCTTTACATAAAGCCTAGGACATCCTCTGGTGTCAAAAGATAGGTCTGATTTTTCCCCTTATCTGAAATCAAGTATCATAAGTAGGAATTGACTTCTTAAAGCCTCTCTTGAGCTTCTCACTCAAGGAGGTTCCAGATTTTAAGTACAGTTTTTCACTCAAAACCTCTGTTTGAAAACGAAGATGAAACATTTTTGAAGTTAGTACATTTTTCACAGAACAATGTTTAGCTTTTAAAGTCAGTTCTAATATAAAGCACCATAGAAATTGAGAACAAGTATCTACATAATAATCAGCTAGTTTTTCATTATAATTTATTTTTGAAGCATCTCAGAAACAGTTGGTAGTTGTTCAACCATAACAATATTAATCACATAGACTTCTGGTATATGTATTTATATATATGAATGAACAGTTCAGTTCTGTACTTGTTAAATATTAAAATATTAGGACTCCAGTGGTTTGACCTTGGTCAGCAGCCCCACAGTTTAACCATTCTCTCACCTCCCTTCCCTTCCTCCCTCTGTGGGACGGGGGAGAAATCTGAAAGTGTAAAAGTGAGAGAACTCATGGTTTGAGATAAAAACACTTTAATAGGTAAAGAAGAAGCTGCATGCACAGAAAAATGAGGAATTTACTACTTCCCATGGGCAGGCAGGTGTTAGGCCACATCCAGGAAAGCAGGGCCCCATCATGTGTAATGATCACTTGGAAAGACAAGCACTGTCACTCTGAGCATCCCCTGCTTCCTCCTTCATCTTACAGGTTTATATGCTGAACATGATGCCATGTGGCATGGAATATCCCTCTGGTGAGTTGGGGTCAGCTGTCCAGAATGTGCCCCATTCCAGATCCTTGTGCAATCCCAGCCTCCTCACAGGTGGGTGGGGAGAGAGGCAAAAATGATCCTTGAGGCTGTGTAAGCACTGCTCAGCAACAGCTAAAACATCTGTGTTATTAAAGCTGCTTTTGCTTCCAAACCCAAAACACAGTTCCATGCTGACTACTAGGAAGTAGCTAGGATACTAGCTCTATCCCAGTCAAAACCAGTGCATACTAGCATGGAGTTAATGAAACTAAAGAATAGGATCTTTAGCACTGCATGAACCTGCTGTGAATGGATGATGTAGGTTTAAATCAGCTCTTGCCTTATGCCCAGGCCGCTGGGAGCAGCCAGTAGCTGTATTGAGGTGTCCAGTACCCCAAAACCCAGTCTCATTTGCAAGTTCTTTAATAATGACTGATTTGGTCTATTACAAAATGAATTATTTATTAATAGACACAAAACTAACAGACATAAGACTTAAAACAGACTATTACTACATAGGGATAAGGCAGAAAGGGAATACTACTATTATACACGTGGGGTTAAAGGTACCATTAAATTTACAGCTAGCTAAGAAATAACACAACGTAGGATCCAATGTTTCTTACCCCCAATTTTTGAAGGGGTAGACATCGAATCCCTTTCTCTAAATTCCCAAGGAAAGGGACCTGTAGTTGCATCCAAGGCTCCACGGAGAATTCTCACACCTTTCCGAGGAGTGTGTAAGAGACTTCTGCCTCTGTGATAATTGTGTGGGCTTTTATAGACATAAGAACCATGTCTTTTAGCGACCAATGTTTATTTTCTTTTATCTCTTTCCACATCTGCTCTCATACCAAGATGTGTATCGGGGCTTGGTCTCAGACTCTCAGGAGCCTGGAGGTGACCTCCTGCCGGGCTCTCTGACCCCTTGCTGGGCTATTAATCTGGCCTGAGTTCCTACCACTTCCAAATGCCCCAGCCACGAGAGAAGGGGGACATCCTGCCACAGAACCACAGGTCGAGTTGCTGGCCGACAGCAGCTTGCAAAGGGAACAACACTGGGAAGAACTTCAGACAGATTTCCTCAGTGCTGCATATGCAGACAAGAAAGGAGTATCACCTCTGTAGCATTTGTAAAGGAGTATCTCTTTCAAAGGCCTATCAAGTATACAAAACCAGGAAGATTAAATATCTGCCAGTCAGAAGGGTAGAGCTGTTTGCCTGCATGTGTGAGCCACTACCTCAAAAAAACCTTGTTTCTCACATATATCAAAATCAAGAACAAATCAACACATAAATCCTCCTCTTCTAACTCTCTGAAGAATGGTTGTGGATCAAATGGAATGAACACTGCTCTAGGTAATTGGTCTTCAGTAATGGTGAAACAACTGAAAAAAAAAAGAAAAAAACACAAAATAAGAAAATGTGATATTTCAGTTTTCTCATGCACCATGGCTTCTGTGGACATTCAGAAAACGACTAAAAGATGATTCTCTTCCTTCTTCTGAACCCCAGAAATAAACTTCATTTCTTGCAGCTTTTCCTTAATTTTCTTACTGTCTCAAATGAATGTATGTATCTGTGAAGATAAGGCAGTGGATGGTAAGGACAGGAGGCCTTCATCCAGAAATCAACATTACAGAGTGTTTTGTTACTTAACACAGTGCAAAGGAAGCCTCAGAAAACAGAACAAGATAAGGATATAACCCCTTAAAAATAAATGATAAAGACAAAATTATCTCAAGGCACCCATTTTGCAACACTAATTTCAATCTATGCTCTTACAACCCTCTGAGGAACAGGAAAACTGAAATTCATCCTTCTGTGAGAGACATCCTATTATACTTCATATTAGCTAAAAGGTACAATTCTTTGCCATTTCTGAAGTTCACATCAACATAAATCAGAGGGGAAACACTACGTGGTAGCAATTTTCTGTCAGGGTTTTTAGGTATTTTATATGCTGTGTGAAGCTGCTTAGAGAATCGCAATGTTAGAATAAATCCTGGTGGACAGGGTTCAGTGGTTACAAAGCAGGTGAGGTAGCCACAGGTGCATGGTAAATGTAATTTGTCACATTGTTCAGCAGTTTAACACATGAGTAGTTTCACACCATATGTAGTACAAATGCAGACACATACAAACCACCAGCTTGTGCCAGTCTAGACATTAGTGAAGCCTCTCTACATGAATATGAATCTCTATATGAGTCTTTAACCTTATTTTGATTAATATAGAGAAATATTTAAACAAATCTAGACAAAAATCAGTATATGAAAAACACTGGGCAGGGAGGGAGAGACTACAAATTTACTTGAGAAGAAAATATAACCTTCAACTACAGGTTTAGGAGGTAATTCATCCTGTCTATAATGAATATAGATGCAGTCCTGTATGAATGAAATAATAATGATCTATATTATTCTTAGAACAATAAAATAAGATCCCTATCAATTTTTAACTCTGAGGTCTGTTCAAGTAAAATATCACTGCTAACACCACTGAAACTTCTTCCATTGAATAGGATAATTTTAAGCTTTATATGTGGCTTAACTACTAATATCCTTATCTTTCTGTAAGTATAGTCTTGTAATCATATCAAATTCATATGTCATCTCCTTCTTTAAGCTTATAAGCATAGTGTTGCATACCATGGATGACTTAACCTCTTGAAAGTATTCAGAATTTGCTAAAAATTTTCAAACACCTAGCCTGTAACTCAAGAAAAAATAACAACAACATTTTGGTTCAATGTTTCCAGTGTGATAAAATGCAGGTAATATATCTTCATGCTCTCAACTGCTGATTTAATTTCTTTCCAGAACTGGCTTCATGCACACTCTACACTTCATTTCTAGAAAAAGGAGCATGCTTTTGAGAACAGTATTTGATTGATTTACTATCATGTTCCTAGCATTTTCTGACAATGAAAGATATTTATGGCAAAAACGAGGGTACATTCCCATTAACTGAAGGACTTATGAGCATAGTTCTGAAATTGATGATTTGACCAGTGATTCCTGATGAAAACAGGAGAAAAGTAGATTTTCTAATGTTTTGTTTATACTATTAAAGAGATTATACTATTGTGCTATTAGTAATCGCTAGTAAATAAAAGCCTGGAAAATTGAATTAAATTACGTAAAAATTTAGAATATTTGCTGAAAACAGAATTTATTTGACTATTGTTATGTTTTATAAGCATGCTATCTTACAGGAGTTAAATAAACATGATACTAGGTAATACTTTTCGTGTGTGATCTTGACATATAGTTTGAAAACCAAAATGTATGGCATTGAAAGCCATCTGAAAACAGCATCTTTATGCAGGAGAATTAAAATAATTGATAGTGATTCATAATGAAAGACTGACTTTGCTTCAACACTTCAGTGCTGGAAAATTGCAAGACAGTTATTCTAACCTAATTATTTTTAGATGATGATAGGACAGAATTTATTACTTTTATAACAATATAATTGTTACTAGAAGTTAAATAATGACAAGCCCATATAACCAAGTGTTTTCATTTCCCTAAAAGTGGTCCTGCTTGCTAAAAAGGCATTGTTTCCAATACAACATATACTTTTAATGAAATTTATTAGTTCCATATCTACATATTAAACTGGACAGGGATCCTTTAATTTGAGTTCTTTTCATGTTGCTTGATGAGTAAATTCCTCAAGGAAGTATGAATTAAGCTGAATATATTTAATGAGGTATGCTAATATGCAGTGATTCTAAACTGCCACAGGGTGGTAGGAGATGCACTTTCCACAACATTTATCTAATTTGCAGAATTAAATGCTTTGCTACACTTCCACGTTGTTTAACTGCCTTATTGGGACATATCTGAATCCTATAGCTCAAGAAGTGTAAACCTAAGTCAAAAGACAGACTTACACCTTTCACACCACCACAGAAAACCTCTTTAAACATTTCCAACAGATGCCTGTTTCCTACTATCATATGAAGGATATGTTGTTAGCTTGTATTTTTCTATTTCAACTGAATGCTGTGAGTTACTTTGCAGATAACCTTTAGCATTTGTCCAGAGGAAACAGTTATATTATGATAAAATACACTCAATATACAGGAAAAAAAATAAATTTTATGTTCTTCATTCATATGTCAATAGTATCTGAAGGATTATTTAAAATTTAGATCTTTCTTGTGCTTTGATGTGTAAAAACATTTAAGACTCTGTGGTTGCATAGAATTTAAAATCTAACTACAGAGCCCTATATGTATTTTACATTTATAACTTTCTTTCCATTACCATTAATTCTGAACATGACCATCATTTTGGAAGTGTGTTGGTGTATATTTATACTTATGGGTCTTCTATTTAAATAATCCAGTTACAGAACTATATAAAGTTGCTTTACTGGAGCCATAATAACTCAGAGACACAACACCTTATTGTGAATTCAGTTATTTTGCTTGAATGTTAAATAGCAAGATGGTTTTTTTGCAATCACAGTAGTTCAAAGACACTGTGATAGCTGAAAAAAAAAGAAATTAATTTTTGAAATGATTCTATGTCATATGTGAAAAAATGAAATGATTCTATGTCATATGTGAAAAAAAGAGACCATATTACCCTCAAAGGATAAAAACAAAGGAACAAAGGAAGAAAAAATAAAAGTTTACATTCAAGATGCCTTGAAAAAAAAAAAAAAAAAAGGGAGAAAGAAAAGAGCCTGACCTTGTTCAATCACTACAAATGTGTGCTACTCAGCTTTAAAAGTCAGGAAATCTTCTAGACAATCTACATTGAACTGAAAGACAGATGATTCAAATGTTCAAGGACTGTGTTATGCAGAGGCTGTCAACAAGTGCCAAGTGAAGT
>VWZQ01007867.1:262266-280206 GCA_013397015.1 Myiagra hebetior | reverse complement strand
TTTTTTTTTTTTTTAATTTAATCTCCATTGAAAAAAATTGTAATGCTTCCGTTACCTTCTGTTAGCTTTTTGTATGCCACTGCTTTAATCAATGGCTTCTACTTCCTGGCTTGTCAGTATAATGCTAATGTAATTAAAGATATTCATCCTTGCAAAATATATGCTGTAATATTAATGTGTCTAATTGTAACAAACACTGGGAAGTATCTTACATGAGAAAAGCAGAAGGGAATATGAAAAAGGTGCAAAAGAGATGAAGAGAAAAATATATAAACAGCTGTTCACACCAGGACATTTTCTGCTTTTTTACTTTGGAAGAAAGTACAATATAGCCTGATATAGAGGTAAAGTCGTACAACTTGAAATCAGAAATCTGTTTCTTTCATCTAACAATTCAGACGACTCTTTGCATTAGCTTGCTTACAATATGTTTGATACCATTTTATAATAATGCTTCACAGCTGAAGTAATTTTCCATTGGTTTTCATATCTGAAAGCCTAACATGAAGATAACATTTTAAATGATAACTTTCAAATGAAATTTAATTAACAGAGATATTATTTGAAAATGTTTAACAGTCAGCTGAATATAGATATATATTTTCAGCAATGATTCAATGATGAGTTTAGTAAGCAGATTTTTTTCCATTGATATTAGAGATTTGAAGCAATACCTCAATCTATGTAACTTTCCAACACTTTATTGAAAATAGGAAATACAGACTAGAGAGGATCAAATTTTCTTCATTTTATAATTGTAATGAACTTTACAGCCAAATTTAAATATGCCCTTCAAAATGAAAGGGACTAAATCTCTGTACCTATGTGTTTATAGTGTGGGATTTCTGAAGCACACAAGTGGAAATAGCATAGGTGCCTACTATGGCAGCAAAAGAGTATAAATGTGGAGATCCTTTCAGATCTTTAAATTTCATAGAATCATAGAATAGTTCATGTTGAAAGGGGCCTTTAAAGGTCATCAAGTTCACCTCCACTGCAATGAACAGGGACATCTTCAACTAACTCAGGTTTTATCTAGTTACATATTCTATAAAAGTAATCTTGCACATGATGGTTTAAAAGAACAGAGGTATTTCAATGTTCGTGTATTAAAAAAAAGAGCCCTAGGACATTAATAGAGAAATATATGAAAAGTTAATTTCCAGAAGTGCAGGGCAATAAAAACAAGGTCTGTCCAAACTTTCTTTATTAATAATTAAAAACTATGTATATGTGAAGTGCTTTTTAAGTAATGAGTGTTAGTTATAAATATTTAACAGTTGCACTTATGAAATATGCCCTAAATTATGTCCAAATGTTAACAAGAATGCCTTATACTTGACAGAACAATGAAGCCCATAAATATTTCAAAAGTGTGTGTCTGACAGGCGGAAGCTGAGAAGATGCATCCTGCTCTTTGTTTTCTGACACTGTAATCCTCAGGTCTGTGCACTTTGAGCTTAATACGAACAAAGAGCTTCCTATCCAAAGCCAAAATCAGAGCTGATAGCAGATTTCCTTTGGAGTTTGTTATCGGGCAAGTACAAGTTGCCTCACCAAAATTATGGGGCAAGAAATTCAAAGCATATAAATAGAAATTCAAAGCTCAATCCATCCCTGTGCTGACTGTCTTCTGTGTGTTTATCAGGAATAAAGTTCATAGGAAGTTCACAGGATGCTGACTTCCTATTCCCTTCAAGAGGGAATTAATTGATTGTCCTCAGGAGATGCTCAGCATCTGTTACAACAATGTCTTGAAGAATTACATGACAAGAAAAAAAATAAAAATAAACATTCTAATACGCTAGGAATCAACTGAGAATGTTGCAATTGTAATTAGAACAGTTAGTGATGGAAGGAAAAAGAGAGGAAAAAATAGACAAGCATTTATAGATAAATTGTACATTTAACTCTTAATGTTGCAACTTGAAAAAGTGAGGGGTTTGGAACTGTTACCCAGGTTTTGTCCTTTTAAATGTCATTTTAAGTAAAGGCAGAAAATTTGAAGAAACTAATATGACCTATTTAGAGAACAGAGTAAAGTGAAGACTCCAGGTGAAGACTCCTGTTATGATGTTGAATATGATCTTTTCTAACCTTCCTTCCTGAAACTTTTCTATCTGAAAAAAACAGAGAAATTTCTCTTGGGACATCTTTGAGAACTGTTAGACTTAGGTCTTTGCTGATGAAGGTGACACTATAAATGAATAAGGTTCTCAGTAATGCTAGAGAAATAATTTGCATGGAGGAATAAAGTTCAAAGTAAGTGTTTTATTTATCTTCAGGGAGACATTCAGAGTTTTCATAATTTTTTTTCTGGCAGAAAATCTCAGCTTTACAATAGTCAATGATCCCTTCTATCACTACAACAATAAAACAAGAATTTCACCCAAGGAGTGTAGAACAGTTAAAATATTCAGACTATTCTGCCAAAAGGTTATTTTCAAAGACTTCAACTTCCTTTTCTTTCTCTCTCTGTAATGGTTCCCACAGAGCCTACAGCAGATATTTGGGTGTAAAAGCCCTCTAAAAGGTGATCCTTTCCCCTATGAAAATATCAAACCTAATTGCTTTATGAAAATCCTGTAGGGCTTCCACCTCTATTCACCTAGGCCTCCCACTACCAGAAAATAGTGCTTTGATCTGTTCAGTTCTCTCACTGCATTAGACTGAATTTCTAAAAGCATTTCTTCTTACCCTAATCCTCCCTCCCCCACCACTGGTTTTCCATTTGAATTGTGAGTATTAGCATATCCTTTATAACCTTTTCAGTAGTACTGCACATATCTTATCCAAATTGAACTCCTGCAGCTCACAGATAACATTAAATGCTGAAGAAAGTCCCAAATACAGATTCCCAAGTACTTCTTGATATGATCAGAGTGGGTCTAGCTAGCTTCCTTCAGTGCAATGCAGGACCCTGAAAGAAGTCAGGCTCATGCCTCATGAAAGACACTAAAGGATCCATCACTTAGTCTTATGAACATCATTATGAACTCTTACCTGTTGTTTGTTATTCTGGAAGTAAGAGAAGTTCCTGGTGCAAGAAAGATCTGCAGATAATGCAATACTACAAAATGGTTTATTATATCTTTATTTTATAGTTCTATTATGTATATTACAGCTAAACCAGTAATTTTAGTGTGTGCATTCATCTCTCAGTTTCCGAGACCTAGTCAAAGGTTTGGATTTTGTGTCTATATTGCCAATCCCATATTTTTCTAAAATATTGGAAAAAAATCCAAACAAAACAGAATTCAAAGCAACAGCTTCATGGTCAGCCATAAACATCACTATGTTTTGTTGCACAACAGGATTTTGTTTGAACACAGTATATTTTCAAAAACAACACCCTCTGTGTGAAACTTGGCATTACATGCATAATTAATTAGCTAGCTCAAAACTCCGAAACAAATTTATGAATTATGTTAAACAAACCCTAATCATGCAAGGTGCAACAACTATATTTTTTTCATAATTTCTGTACAGTTATATAAAAATAATAAAAATATATAAAAAATAATTAATATAAAAATAATAGCACATGTTGAGTTTGTAGTGTGTTGGAGCAAAACAATATTCTCTTGTAATGGTGTGAGAGACAGAAGTGTTATGGTTAATTGCTTAAACGTTGTTATGAAGGACTTTTTACCCATTATAGCAAAACTAGATAAAGAAGCTGTGACTACTAAAGCCCACCCCTCCCTGAATATGCCTTCTGACTCAAACTTTGGACTGTGAGTTAACATGCCTAAGGGAACTTGAGCTAAGATAAATGTGACATTGTTGTCCAGTTTTCTCAGGTCTAGGGAGAAGTAAACAAGGCAGAGGGAAAAGCATGTATCTACAAAGAAAGCCAAACGCAAAAAACAGAGCTATATTTGGGTTATTTTATTACTGATTTGCAAAGCCAACGTTCCCCGTCAAACTATGTGGCATTTTACTAATGCTGATATGGCCAACATTGTCAACTCATTGACACAAAAATTAATGTGAAATAAACTTTTCTTAGCTGCACTGTTCTTTTATAGTGTAACTGGTATCAATTTTTGTTCCCATTTGCCTCAGTTTACTTTTTCTCCAGCCAGTTATTCATCCATTGAACAGTGCACCCATCAAATCCATGCCTTTCCTACTTTGCAATAGGGAAGTTGTACGGAACTGTGTCAAAGGCCTTACAGAAGTCTAGGTAGATGACATTGGTCAGTCTTCCTTTGTTCACTGTTGCAGAATTCTCCTACCTATCGCAAAATATGGTTCTGTTGGACAAAAGAAATATGCACTCTATCCAAAATACCTTTGGCCTCAGTATTAATTTACAAGCTAAATATGAGCAGCAAGGGATTGATATCTTCAGCCTTTGTGGACTGCCAATAAATATTGTAGGATTATGCTAAATTTAAATGTGTACTTATGATTCTGGAGAAAAAAAATGTCTGAGATAGCACTTGTTATGGTTACACTCCCTCTGTTATGGTTTTACTTTGCACAGAGATAGAGGTAAAAATATACTCCATATAATCTGTCTTGAAAAGGACAGGCTTAGAACATATTAAGAACATTTTAATGGTATTAATTTATGTGAAGGCTATGTCCATTTGACTGTACAATTCCAACACTGTGAAAGTGTTGGGAAAAAAAAAAAAAACAAAACAAACCTTTTCTAAGTTGACTTTCCTCTTTTAAGATTTGTTCTTCAGCTGATCTAGATTCTCCTTCTTTCCTTTTTCCCTTTTTTCCCATGAGAAGTGTTGATATCCCATGTTTCACCAGTCAGCAGTAACTCTTGTAGATATACACTGCTGTGGCCTTCGACATGGTTTGCTTAAACAGCAGAGCAAATAATTGAAACTAGTTACCTTGAAATCAGCTGAGATTTCAGGAGGCCTGAAAAAAAGAACAGATTTGTAGCTGAATGCTTTCCAAGCAGCCTGTTTAGTTCTGCATGTGCTTCAACTCAATTTCATGGTAATTTCATAAGGAGGTTTTATTTTAATCCAGTGTGCCGCAGATCTGAGGCTTTTACCCTTTTATTTAAGTAATACCATTGGAACATCTTTTATGCTACTTTAGTTAGCAATATGAATTATTGTTGCATCACATCTTCAATTTTTTTGTGTTTTAAATATCTCCCAATAGCTTCCCAATTAGTTTCCTTCCCAATTCATAGCAGTTAGCAATGTATATAAAGTTATGAATTTAATTCAAGTGTTTTTCCATTTACCTTTTTTTTGTTAGGTTTTTTTTTTTTTTTTTTCCCCAAATACTAATTTGTGACATGCATCCACTTAGGTAATGACAGACAACTAGTGTAAGGTAGAAATAAATTGACCAGTGGGGCTGAGGTCAAAAGCTGGGAGAAAATATTTTTGTATTATAATGAGTTCTTAGCAATTGAAAGATGACTATTTGAAATTCAGGTTACAGTGGCAAATTCCAAAGATAAATTATAGAAGTATCTCAAATGAGTTTGCATATTCTCTGGATCACTCTTTTGTTTGTTTCACTAGGAAGAATATTTGTTGAGCTCAGGAAACACAAACACCAAAAGTGAATCTACAGATTAATGAAGGAAAAGGAAGAGTATAAAATTGTCTAATTGCATCATGTTATTCATACTAATTTTTAAAATAAAAGGAAAAAAGAACATTTTTTACAGATGAAATAGAGGCATGTATATTGAACAGTATTTTTAGACCTCTTGGCCCTGCAGAGTTATAAAATATACTTATGATACTGACTACTGCACATAGATAAAGGTTTTCTTTTAGAAAAGATTTAACATCTCTGTAGACAGTAAGAGAAGAAAAATTCTACCATTAATATGTAAAGACTGTATTTATATTCAGTGTACTAATGGTCTTTGAATATTAAGGTTCTTCTGTATCAGTGGAAAAGGGTAAAGCATACTTCCCTTCCCATTGTGTCTGGTTGTGAATCAGGCTTGAGGCCTTGGCTGAAAGTAAGCTAGATATTATGTACTCAATATATTCTCTCAACCAGGGTATTTTTTTGTTTATATCTTTGCTCTATATCGAGATGGATCCTCAGTAATACTCAGCTGTTAGCCTGCTACCTTTGCCAAAACTCAGGATGGGACTGTTTACTTGCCTTTCTTCTGTTTGTATTCTACATATTTGTATTGAAAAAATGAGACTGAACCATTTCATTCACATGCATATAAAATTTGCTTAATTTTTCTCCCTTTAAGATGGTTGACATCAACCATTCATCTTACTATCATTGTAGCATTTCCACTGTTGAGGATGCTTTTTGGTTTTCTCTTTTGTTTTGTTTTTTGTTTTCCAAAAAAGGCTGTTAAGGTAACTCAGACCTGAATCAATTCCAGGAATGCCTGTATCAAGTTCTAAATATCTAGTAAAAACCTACCCTTGTAAAAAAAAAAAAAAATCAGTCTAAATACACCATGTAGGACAATTCCATAATATTTGTCCAGGTATCACTTGGTTACTTAAATAAAGAAAGAGATTTATGGAAGAAGACCATCCTCAAACTGTTCAATTTATCAAAATACATAGGGGCTTTTTGAAGTAGAGTTGTGTTAGCATATGCCCAGAAAAGATGAAGAAGGACTTCATATTTCACGTGAATCTAAAACATGTGTTACAAACATTAGTTTAAAAAAACAGTCTGCCTTACTTGGTTCCAGTTACACCACGAACATTACCTCCCTTCCAGGGTTTAAACCTCATTTCACAACACAAACTGCAAAAGTTTCCATCAAGCACTATGGAAAAGCTATGAGGAAAATAAATATCAGGGGGACTTAGCTGAAGATACATAAAAGTGTAGCTCAAATAAAAAATATGGCATCTTAAAATCTGATGCTGTTATACAATTTGTCAATAGCACTGAGGCAAGATACAGCAATAGCTTCTATTGTCCATTCCCCACCCTTTTTTCCTATAAAGGGAATTTTTCTCTGGGGCATCAACTGAAAGCATGTACAAAAGAAATGAGGTTAGTATTATTAATTTACTTTCTTCACAACTGAATAGCCATAGCTTTATTCTCTTATTCCCCTTGGCACTACTTTGTTCCATTCTTTAATAACAGCAAATGTGAAAAATCAGGATTTGTTCTATTCAGCTTCATTTCACTTTGAGTGCCGTAGGAAGATGAGATTTGAAATTTTTCACTGTAATGTATCAGATATCTAGTGGATTCAGTTTACTGATGATGCAGTATCATTTCAGAGGTCTCACTTCAGGATGCATACTTTTATTAGAACATTAAATCTTGAACTGTTGACTCTTTCAGAGTGGCATCCAGAAAATTCAAAGGAAGACATGGAAGGAGAATTCCTCTTCATATAATTTTGCTTTCAGTGTACATACAGCTTGTCCAAGAAAGGGGAGAGGAAGAGGAAGAGGAAGAGGAAGAGGAAGAGGAAGAGGAAGAGGAAGAGGAAGAGGAAGAGGAAGAGGAAGAGGAAGAGGAAGAAAAATTGATCCTTTCCTACAACTGACCTATTTCATATCTACTGACAAAGGGTTTGAATTTCTGCCACTTACACAAATTAATGAATAGTTTGCCTTCTCAGAATTTTCAAATACAATCAATTAACATGTAAATTAACTAGGTTTTAAAATATTCATTGGGAAATAGCAACAACTAAACCAACAAAACGAAATGAAACTCTGATAAAGACAGGTATCTGGGATAAAATCAAACAGATTTTTCCTTCATTTAGAAAACTGGGAAATTCATTCAGAATGAAGTAAACCACTTCTAAATATACCCAAAATGGTTTCCTTCTATTCGGAACATTTTAACTGCTTTTGAAAACATGAAAAAAGGGAACTTGGAAAAGAAAATCTGCTTTCCCAAAGCAAAGGATTAGGTACCCCAAAAAATAAAAAAAAAAAAGACCATGTGAAGATGAATGAATATAGAGGTATTCACTAGAGCTTTGAGAGAACTGTTTTTCATGATTCTTCTTACCTGATTTGCAGTATGGGTGAAAAGGTAGGTTTCCTATCTCATAAATTAATAGGTTGATCATGGATTAAAAAATATTCAGTGTTTGGTCTGTTGATCGTGCTGTTTCATTAAGGAGCCGAATATCCTTTGGGATTGGTACCAGTTGTATCCTTCTTTCAGGTAAATCACTTCAGGTGACTGAGCATTCCCTGCCCCCATTTCACAAAGCTGGAAGTAGTTCTGCTTTTCTGAAAAGGTGTCCCTGGGTAGTTCCATTCTTTCCCATGGAAGCTTTTGACAGCTGGATCCTAGGGAAACCCAAAATAGAAAAGCAGAAAAAGGTATTGAGAAAAAAAAATAGGGGACAAATATTTTTTTCTTATTTCTCTGCATTTTCAGGTCCAGAACTATTTTAAATAGTTCTGCAATAAGCAATGCAACAAGCTCTACTTGCTGCAGAAAGAGATACCGTGTTTCTTCTTCTGGAGGTATCATTGAGGGGATGGCTTAAAAGTTGCTAGAACAAGTACCTTGGGTAGTGCCTGAAGAAAGAAAATCTTATCCTAAGATACTATTTAGTATGAACTCAAGAAGACTTTTGTTGAGTTCTCATTCACCCCTTCTTTACACCTAAATACTGGAGAAAAATAAACAATTTTTTATATTTAGCATTTGCTATTTGGACTTGGACTTACTTTAGGAAGCTAGAAATATCTGTAAAATCCACTGAATAGCTTCTTCTGACTAAAGATCACAAATTTAAGCTACTGGTAGTCCTTTGTAAGGCAACTTGCAATCTCCTGAGCATACCAAGTAGCTCCAAGTAGGTAAGAGCTGAGGCCTGGTAAGAGAAGTCAAATATGTACTGAGAATAGGACATAAACAATTTCCATCCAGGGTAAGAGGAGTGCATAAAGAGAAGGAGAGAAGTAGTTGTTTTTCTTTGCAAAAGACCCACCAAATCCTTAAAAAGTCCCTAAAAGAATAAAAAATCTCTAGGGTATGTAATCCCCTGAAGACTGTAGACAGACACTCTTCTCTTTAAAAAAGCCAGTCTAAATCACCACAGATGTATACGTGGTGGAAGCCATTTCCACAAAGATTTTTCAGTAATCTGATGATTCATTATTTCAGAACACTGAATGTTAGGGTAAGCTGTAAGGATGTGGACATCAAATAAGTGTGCAGGAGTATGATCGTTATGTAAGGATCACCTCAGTAAAGAACATAGATGCCTTTCTATTCACCTAATGGGTGACTTAATATAAGGATGAAACTTGAAGTCAATACTAATTTTATGAATTAGTTGTATAAACCATTTTTGTTGTATCAAAATTCATATGTAAATGATAATGCTTTAAGAAAAAAATTTACAATTTATCTATTATTAGTTTTTTGTAAAAGGTCTTAATTCCATTCTGGACTAGAGTCAGTTTTACAAAGATCATAATTTTGCAAAATATGGTTCTGAGTTTCAGCTACAAACACATGGATAATCAATTTTGTGATTTCCTTTTTTGCAGTGGTTTATTATGAATTTTGTGTCATAATGAAAGGCCTGGATTTCATGATTAGGAACATTAGTACAAAACCAGTAAGACAAATATATACCATTAAAGCATTTAATCTTATTCACTCCAATCTTTCCTTTCTGTGTTTATTATTTGGTTTGGGGTTTAATGATGCTTAAGTATAATGTCTTCTTAGTCACATAGCATTTTATAATACATAATTGTCTGCTAATTTCTTAGCAAATGCTTAATTTCAATTTAAGTTCAATAATGGGTACTAATTTATTTAATCATAAAATGTTAATTTAAAAAACTGAGTAAATGCACTGTGATTATACAGCTATCACTTTAATTTCATAAATGCAATACACATACTGATAAGTATATGTTATTCATTTAAATGCTGTATCTGATAGTATGAGAGGCTTATATATATATATATATATATATAAAATCAGAATGTTTGCATACTTTTATCAACATAACAAAATCATACTTGAGAATAAAAAAAGCTTTGGAAGGTAACACTTTCTAGTGGCAGTTGTGTAAAAATTTGTTGAAGCCTGACTATACAGAGAACCTATAGAGATAATTTTGAAGGGTGGGATAACAATTTTTAAAAATTGAGTTTTCCTTTCCTTTTTAAACCTTATAAACCCAATCTGGAAAAATGGAACAAGAAAAACCTTTTTGCAGTTATTTCACATGAAGTTCTATTGATTTATATAGGGGAGAGATTATAATTGCTGAGATTTGGCAATTGTAGCAAAATAGAAATTGATTTTCAAATGGGAAGAGATATCATGAAATGTATAAATTTCCACTTAGAAATTCTGTTACTGTCCCTAATCAGTGCTGAATTTTAATTTCACAATTTTCTGCTTAACTGGATCATGTCCTATTCCAGAGAATATCTTCCATTATACTTGGATTTCATGCTAAACAATCCTTCTCTCATTTCTGTGCAAACTTTTAAATTCATATAATTTTTTAAAAAATAGTATTTTAGTTTTTTGTTGTTTTTTGAGAAAAAAAATGGCAAAAGAAAAGTCCATTGGAAAAGAAAATAAATATTCCATGGGGCTTCATACAGTGTTTTTTCTTAACTTTAAATTGACTTTTGGCAGATTTTTGAACAATCTTCCTTAGCACTGTCTGCGGGAACTTTCTTAATCAGGGTACAGTATACTATATATGAAACTGAAATGGTGTGTGCTTCTGTATAAGAAAATATAAAACAGGGGTGCTCAGAATGGGTAACCCAATATGGTAATACATAAGTTTTAAAATTCAAGATGACAATAGTATTGTTAGAGAAGTAGCTGGCTCTACATGACAACTTTAATAGAACTGTTAAAGCTGTCTTCCAGTTCCAGATCCTATAGCTGAAAAACTGTTTTCTAGACCATTTTTTAATCTTAAAAGTCAGTTGGATCTACAAGTAGAAATGGGATCTCAGTGAAGATCTGATTTGTTTTTCTGGCTCTGATGTCTTGGAAGGGAAGAAGGCAAAAGAAATAGCAAAGTGAGAAGGAAAGATACCAGTACTTGTAAAGCAAACTGGTTTTTACTGCCTTAGATTCAAAGCAAAAGTGCAAAACTTCAGGCTATTTTCTTCCTGAAATATTCAAAACAAATGTCATGCTCCTTAGGGATCCCAGTGAAAGCATATTTGCAAGTAAAAATTCCTCTATAGGCATAAAATAATGTTTTAAAATATAAAACAATTTAAATTGTTCTTCTGGCTCTCAGGAATAATTTTTGAGGTACTCCATCCCCTCCAAACATAAGGAGACCTTACGACTATAAGGGATCTATGGGGTAATTGCCTATTCCCTTGTAAATCAAGGCAACATGCATAAATATATCAATATCTACAGTAAAAATTGTGTGGGTTGCTTTGTTCTTTTTGATTTTATCCTTTTTAGACATGTTCAAATTCTCCCTAACATATATTTCAGTATGTGGTCTAGTTTCCTTCTGTGTTTCTTCAAAGTGAATTTATACCCAACTACAGCTCTTACTGTGTGATGAAATGGCCTGGAACACTAAACCAGACCTTTCTCTACCCATAAGATGAGTTATACTGTTATTTATCACTTTTATGTATTACAGGCACTTCACTCTGGCACTTGCATTCTGTTCTAAATTATTTTTATCCATATGCTAATAGGAGTGTGACTTGTCAGACTTCTACAACTGCTAGAATTAGAAATTATGAGAAGAGAGATAATGTATATTATATCTTTTGAGGCACTTATATTATTTCTGGCAATGCCCCTTAAAATTTGGACAAGGATTTTATGTGATTAAAGTTGTAAAAGGCCTCTCAAGATCATCTAGTCCAATCTCTCCTTGTGCTTCTATTTTAAGGTTTTATCTTATACCTTCTTATGTTATGCAGAAAAATCCAGCAATCATGAATTCATTATTTAGGTCTGCTTCTATTCCCAATGCAGATGTAGTGCAAGAGTCACATGCTAACCCAAATTTTGTGCTATTCATTTTTTCTCTAGCCTTGCAATGAAGATGTATTATGTTAGCATAACAAATGGATGACAGTACACATTTTGTGAGAAATTTTCTGTTACTTATTCCTTTATTAAGACCATTCCTCTGCAGAAAAAGAGTCTTTCATCAGTTCTTAAATATTTGTCTTGTCTGAATGTATTGAGTTCAACGTCACACAGTCAAATGCATACATACTGTCTTGGTTAAGTCTCCTTTGTGTCCATCCCTCTGGGATGATTATTTCTGCACTCTTAATGCATAGATGAAAAGCTGTCCTGACTAACATCCAAGATAACCTGCTGTGTGCCGTATGAGACCCATATATTAAGTTGGCTAATAATGAAGGCGAAACACATAGATTTTGACAGACAGAAAACTGAGACTCCTAGGGAGGAAGTACTTAAAAGATTCTGTTATGCTTATACTTTGCCAGTGGGGGGTTGTTTAATTTTTGATTTAGCATAGCAATATTTGTAGGGGGCTTTTTTGTTTTTGGTTTGGTTTGGTTATTTTTGTTAGGTTTGTGCTAGTATGACAATATTTGTGGCTATTTTTAATAAAAGAAAAAAGTCTCCGTAGAACCTTAAACTTTGTAATTATATGCATTATTGTCACACAGTGAAAATAATAATTTCAAAAAATGGCCAGTTGAAATAACTCCATTTGTAAAGTCACAAAAGCTTCAATAGCCTGTAGAAACTGTTATTCTGTTATGTAATTTGCCTTTTTCTATTTAATTTTGTCGCTAAATTAAGTATTTAAATTATTAGATTTTTCATAAAGTGACTAGCAATATTATTGTAGAGATACTGTGAAACCTAGTAATACAGTCTTTCACATTACTTAACTACCTACAGAAAATTTAATACAGTAACTAATCAGTGTTTAATCTTAGCAATTGCCTTATTTCAGAACATAAAGATTAAATAAACAGAGAAGAAAATGGTCATATTTTGTATTTATAAGTCATAAGATAAATAGAATAAAAAAGTGACAATTATTGCAGCTACAGTTATTTGTAGTACATTCAAGAGAGGAGGGTCAAAAGAAAGTTATTCAATACTGTTTACTCATCCTGGAGCTAACTATTTCTTAAGATTGATCAAAGTTTTTTAATTAGGTTCAGAGAATATTGTTAGAAAAAGCATGTTAAGTGAGCAAATTGCATAATTGTAAAATAAGAGCATTGTGTTACTGTTGGCAATACTTAAAAGAAGAAAAAAAAAGAAAAGAAACAAACACTGTAAATTAAAATCGTAAATTAAAATCAGGACTGATAATTATTTGCTAAAAAAGAAATTCTTGAACACATTCTATCTTCTACCTATCATAGATTCTTTGAATAACAGCACTATATTGAACGGATTTTATATTGCTATGATATTGAAACTGAAGAAGTCACAACTCAAGAAAACACCTGCCTTCTCCTGTATCAGCATACTACATGGACAACACATTGTCAAGACAACATATTTAGCCACAGATAATTAACTTCTGACTTCAATATGGTACTATTTTAAAATATAATGCACAACTATCAAAAGGAGGCTATGGAGGTCTCCTATATTTCTCTTTGCAAAGGCAGAAAAGTATGGTCTTATGTAAGTAATGATTGCAAATTTTTACAGCAAAATTATTATTTTGATAAGCAGTCTGTGGATTAAAACACCTTAGAGTGCAAAAGTGCACTAGAAGCTGTTCAATTTCTGTCTTATTTCTTGCATCTGAATGAAGAACAAACATTACATCTTTATTTTTAATGTCCTTTCATGTCAGCGAATGACAATAAAATGGAAGCTGCCAGCAAAGTAACCTGAGAACTAAGTCTTTTAAGACTTTATTATCAGTCTATTACACTGGCAACTAAATACCAAAGCAGAACTCTGTGATATGTATCAAGCATCCATTAAAGGTATGTGATGAGAAGGCAATATTCATAGTCTGGGGTCTAAGAATTTGTTTCAACAAGCTCATCAGTGCTGTTCATCACTCTGAAATAAACTATGCCATATGCCACTTTGCTTCTACAGGAAAATAAGAAAATAAATGCCCATTTTATTAAATTATTGCTTTCACTTTGTGCCAATAATGCTTATAAGTACAAGTTTAAGATACTATGGAAACTTTTTTCCTTTTATTAAAAGTGTCCAAAAGTATTGTCATACTAGCACAAACCACAGCTATCAGTATTCATTGTTCTTTCTCACAACTCAATTGGTCTATTGCCTAAATTCTTAAAATAGCTGTTTTTCTGTGCCTAAAGCTTCTCCAAATAATTCCAATTCCAATATCATATAAGGTCAATACACAACTTTTCAGGCATTAGAGTACTTGTGAATATTCAGCCAAAATCACAGAGTTCTTCTGCCATAATAAAGTATTCCTTTATCACAAGTGGTCATGAGCTTCTCTTTCATTTATGTAATCAAAACATTTCTGAGAGATGTTAAAAGATTCTAGGATAACTGGCTCTTATGAAGAAAAATAAAATGAAAATAATATTAATATAGTCCATGCACTATGCAACTAGTAATCACAAATAACCAGGAATGACAGGAATTCCTTCAATCATGCTCAAACCTATATGCATTCACAATCAAATTTAGGTTAGCAAAAAGCAAGATCATCCAAGGGTGAAAATACTCAAGTCAAAGAATGCAGAGATGCAATTGATAGCAGTTTGAATTTTGATATATGAATTATTTTTAGTAGAGCTTTTGCTGCTGTGTTATTTTCCACATTTTTTTTAATATTTAAATTTAAAACCTTTGTTTTTCCAGTATATTATCAATTTGATAATTACAGCATGATGCCTAACGTGAGACTTTTTCTATGCTGCAGATATATATTGCAAGTGTAACATTTATAAACACCTGTTTCCTTTTGGAATTAATTTATCTCAACAGATGGATGGGACATCTTTTTCCCCTCTCTGGAGAAAAAAAAAAAAGACAGAAATTAAAGGAAAAGTAAACTTAAGAGACCACACCTCAGTTAGAGCCCATCTTTTTTCTTCATTCATGGTCACCAATTTGAGAGTCAGGAGCAGGAAAAAATGGAGGGTTTCCTGCTTTTTGGAAGCAGCGGCACAATGGGATAACATTATTTCTTAATTTAATGAGGCTGTTATGGGTATTTACGAAAATGTTTCACATGTGTCAAATACATTTTGAATTCATGCTTTGGTAATTGTAGGGAGGATGAAAAGAGTGGGGTTCTTTTTATCTTGTTCTATTGATTAATCTTATTTTCCATACAGCATAATTTTTACATTTCCACTTCTGTAGTACAGTTTTTTCAATTCTTTTCCATCATATAAAAACCCTCAGACCCTTAATGACTCATAACCACTGGCCCATAATACTAGTAAATTTTACATGAGGAAATGAGCTTTGTCCCAGTAGTACAACACTTGAGAACAAGCTGTATTAACTGCACTGAAAAAAACAAAAGCCAAACAGGTCCCAAGATCCAATAGTAGAAAAAACTTTTCTGAAGGTTTTTTCTTTGTTGCTCAGGGTTACACTTTACTTTTCAATACTGTTACCTGTGATAAATTATTGATTCTTACTATTAAAAAGGCATGCTTCACTGCTGCACATTCTTTGTGCAGTTTTGTAAAATAGTTGTTAATTAGTTCATGCAAATAAAACAGATTTAATAGAGAAAAAAAAAAAAAAAGAGAACCAGAAAAATAAACCCCACAACATTTGTGATATTTTTGACAATCAACTAGAAAGTAGGTACATTTTGTTTAAAACTGGTGAGGCCATTTAATTTTGTTGTCTGGATAGAAATTCTACTCTCTCTCCAAATGCTTTACCTTTGGATACCAGCAGCAAGAGTAATTGTTTGGTTGTCTTCTTCTGCAAATCTAAGTCCACCATTTACATTCAGAGAGTATTTATCAAAGCAATTCTTGTGCTAAGGTGAGCTATCATGGATTAGCTATTATAAGTAGTATCACACATTATGGATGTCTATTTTAACACCAGGTGCTCATGAGTATAATGCCCTGTTGCTCAAAACCGTTAAGTCTGAGAAGGCTCAGCTTCAAGGGTACAAGTTATTCTAGATTAAAGACAAGAAATAAATCTACATTTGCACTGCTGTGACAAGAGGGAAGGGGCTGTGGTTCAGTCTGCTATGGGGCACTGCATTTGTAGCCGTGTACATACACACTGTGTTACTACTGCTGAAGAAATTAATACCAGTGTCTGGACATGGGTGCATATTGGTGTGTGACCTTGTGTCCACCCTGGGTTGTAGATATTGCACATGACCTCAAAGTATTATCACGCTCCTTTCACAGTCAAATATTATATGAATTCACATTTATGTAGAATTTATTTTTCACTGAAACCAACCCTTCCTGTACACTAAGTGTAGGGAGACACAGATGGAGGTCCTTGACCTCCATCAAGGAGGAAATCGGGCAAAAATTCCAGGACGCCATCATGGATGGATAAGGACCCACTGAGCCAACCCAGAGTGAAAAAAGTGGTTTTCAGGAGGTGGAAAAAAGGGTAGGTGGTATATATATGTATATAAAACTTATATTATACATTATATAATAATGTATAATGAAAATATACTTCCTTTAATGACTGTCAGATGGGTAAACAATTGACTCAGGAGTAACAATTCAGAGTGTGAGTCTCTGACACTGGGAATGACTATCAAAAAGAGAATAAGCACTATTCCCTTTTGTGTTTCTTTGTTGCTTTTTTCCCCAAATATCAGAGCAGACAATAACAGTACCTACGAATCTCTCCATATGGGTTTTATTGGTTTACAGTTTGTAGCAATATAATCCATACTTAATTCAAAAATTAACAGGTTGCACGCGTGCTATTACCAAAGCTTAATATTACTTGATGTTGCTTACTTGCAAATATTTCCGCAATTGTGTTGCAATTGTGTAAAAAATGAGAAATAGAAAAATGTCCTTTCTAGACAGGTTTTTTTTAATACTCATATGAGTTTTTATAGACAATCACATTTGACTGGCAAAAAATGTGATAAATTACATTCTACTTAATAAACCACCAGAAAAGAAAATCCAGTATACTTTGTGATATATTGAAGCAGCCTGTCTTTTTAGCAGTTTTTTGGAGGGCTACAAAAATACTTTTTCAGAAAGGAGCCCCATTTTACATATCTGAACAGGTAAAAGGAAAACTGAAAGTATTAGTATCTTCCAGAAGTAAGAGTGCGTCAAGAATCTTAAAAAGATAGGCCAAAACCAATGAAAGTTAAAAATTCACAATTAAATTTACCCAAAGGAGTCATCTGTGCTAAAGTCAATTAAAGCAATATTAAAGCAGAGAAAAATATGAGACCAAGGAGAAATTAAGTGGTGGTGAAGTTAGATGATTAAGACTATTATTTAAGTTTGGTGAAGACAAAGCAAATGTTAAAACAGTATTTGAGGTCAAAAAATGATTAACAGTAGAAAGATGGGATGGGATGAAGAAAGAGACCTAAAAGGAATGGAGGTAAAGCAGGTGTGATACAAGGGAGATATAAAGAGATAGGGTGGGTGTTTTTTAAATAAGTCTCAGTGCAGAGTTACAGCTCTATGATTGCAGATGGGAATGAGAAACAAAGGGAAGAAGGATTGAAGGAGAAATTAAAAGCTGTAGAGGAAAAAAGTGAAATTACAATTTATAATATAAGAAATAGGATTTTGCTAATTAAACATTAACTGTTGTTTTGTTTCTTTTGTGGGTTTGTTTGGTTTTGTTGTGGCTTTGTGGATGGTTTTGGTTTGGTTTGGGGTTTTTGAGTATTTGTTTTGTTTCTGTTTTTTTGGGTGTTTTGTTTTTTCTTCCCAAGAGTATTCATTTTCTTCTCTTCCTGTTTTACAATAAAATCTTGGAAGCTGGAAACTAGCTTCTCATTCAGAGGGCATCTTGTTTTTCCTCTTGAGTAACAATGATTTTTGTTTCTCTTCTCCATTTTTTTTTTTTTT
>VWZQ01007867.1:207056-262206 GCA_013397015.1 Myiagra hebetior | reverse complement strand
TTTTTTTTTTTTAATTCTTCTCACTCTTTGGTGCTTAAGCCAACACAGTTTTCCCTTATTCTTTGCCAGTCTCATCAATGATGCAATTATATGCTATGAACACGGCTCCAAAACAAGCTTTTTTAGGAAAACTTGCCAGCATAGAGAACATAAACTATGCAGCTCAACAGAAATTGGGCGCAAATGCAATAGATCCATACATAAATTATGGCTATTGTTTGTTTGCTTTTTACTTTCTTGGCAGCAACATATTGATTAACAAACAGTGACCAGCAAGAGATTATAAAAAATTTAAGGAACACAACATAGCCTATTGTTCATCTCAGACCCGATTTAAACTAATTTTTACATGGCTTTAATAAAGTAAAATAATTTGAAAGATTTAATATTTAGTCATTTCTAAGAATTAGTTCTAATTTACTAATGAAGAAAAAAAACCCTGCTGTGTAACATTGTAAAACTGTTATTTCAATTGAACAACCTACTAGAAAGAAATGGGAAACTGTTTTGTTTGCTTTTTATTTTCTCTCAGGTATCTACTGTTGTTCCTGATTATAATCTTTTCAATGACTACAGAAAATTGTATGTACGGTTTATTTCCAGCTAGCACTAAGATATAATTTTACTCTTCTTCTCAGTATATAGTTGTGTCCCAGTATGATTTACCTTTTAAAATAAATACATTTTAAAATTCTAAAATAGTGTATTTCATTCACCTTCTGGTGTATTAAATGTTTGCAGACTATATCCACAATAGAATTTATATGTAATAATATTCTGCAAAGAAGGGAGTGAAATTAAGTTTTCATCCTTTTCAGACTGCAGAAGTAATAGAAAAATGAATAAAGAAAATAATGAGAACATTCTATATGTATTTAGAGACAGAAAACATACATTTACTTCTAAAAAATATAAAACCCACTGAAACTCTTACTGGTAACTTTCTAAAAGAAAAGATAGGGTGGAAAAGATGTACTGATATTCAAAATAGAAACAAAAGGAAAACATAGTATGGTGCTCTTTCAGTCAGAAAATCTGGGTTTATTTTCATTAGAAATCAGTAACTAGGAAAAAGGAAGTCCTTGGTTCCTAGCATATGTTATACACACCAGCCATGTCCTAGCTCCCTAACAGAAAAAAGATCAGGAAACCAGAAGTTTTCTCAGACTGATTAATATGGATGGAGACAAAAAGGTGAGATGCTCCAAATCTAGCTGACTAGAAAAAAATAATTCATAGATAGAACAGGAACCTGAAATTCTCTGAAGAGTGATTTGGCAACATATTTTTCATTTTTGCATTGATTTGTTTAACCTAGCCTAGGGTCCAGAATCTCAAGATTTTTTTCTGTATTCATAAGAACTTAGATTCATCCCATATACCTTTGGAGACCTTAATTATCCTTAAGTTGGGAGCCTAAAATTTTAAATTATCTTAGAAATTTCCTCCGCAATTCATGAGGGGGCTGAAGCCCTTTTCATGTAGAGAGTGAATTCCTGATGGTCTGTCTGTTTCGGAATAGATTCACTAAAATCGGCCTCAAATAGGCTTGGTGAATGCATGTAAATAACAGTTGCCTGAAGGTTAGTGACTTCAGCAACCTGAAAGTACCATGAAGAATTAAACAGTTTTTCTTGCAATGTACCCAAAAATAGTGTGAAGAAGTGACCAGCAATGGCAGATGGAAGAGATAATGATTGATTAAACCATCAATAGTCAAATAAGAGACCTTCCATATGCTGGCCCAGGCAGCACCCAGGCAAGTGATGCCTTGAGAGGCCTCCAAGACACAGTGACTAGACAAAAATAAGGGAATAAAAGTAGGTATTTATTTGAAAGGCCTTCAAAGGTACACCCTGGGGAGCCAGAGGCTTTTGCCAAGATGGACCTCAAGATGGACAACAGGTCACAAATTCTTGTCAGTTTTAAAGGTTTGGTTCATTTGTATATCAGGGTTAATTCTCCAATTAAAGATTCAGTTTAATGATGTAATTTCCCCTCCACTCGTCCCCCTTAGAGGCTCTTTGGTTTATACTTTTTTGGGCCTAGGACGGTCTAGGTGCCCTTGAAGAGCAGGCCTGGAGAGGCTTAGTTATGTCCACCTAGCACGAGAGAGCAGAAATTACCAGGCTACAAGAAACTTCGGAGTTACAGACTAAGCAGTACAGAATTTGAAAAATATGAAAGTTAAAACCTAAGGCATCACAAGAGTGGTTGTATAAATGCAATGCAATAAAGCAAACTCTGGGGAAATAGTGCAGATATCAGAATAAGCAGCAAAAGACCCTACTGTCTAGTAGAAACAGAGGAGAATCAAGGCAAGCAGGAGAATAGTCTTGACCTGTTCGGTGAAACAGGGACACAACATATTGTGATTTGGACCAGTTCTATTCAATGACCTGAGAAAACCTGTGTGCCCTCCTCAGCTCATGTTGAGGTACGTGCACAGGAACAAGATTTCCCTGCTGTAGCTGTGACGTGGTCATGAGAGCACTTGTAGGGTACATTTTTTCTCACTTGTGATGGGCATTGGAAATACTGATGTCCTCTGAACCACATCCTAAATTGGCTGACACCATGGAGAATACAGCCTTGTAAAAGTGAACTTTGACTTCCAGTTTTCCAACAGAGTACACAATACTTAAAGAAACCATAGTAAATGTGCAGTAGTACTTAACAAGATAGAGGTGTCATCTGTTCTCTAACTAAGGTATTAACCCAAGGTTATGAGGATGCCAGCTGGTTTAAGGGTTCTTCTGATCATCTGCTACCAAGAATAGAGCACGTGGCATATCACACCATCATAATTTCTTGTGAAATGGTCCATAATAGTTGGTGGATTGGCTCATTTCTTTCTCTCCTGAGATTTGTAATTATTTTGGTAATGTGAATCCTTCACTATCAGTGATGGAAATGCAGGAAATTTACCATCAAAATTTGAAGAAAGAAAAATAAGGAGTTACTGAAACTGAATACAAAAAAGAATTGATGAAATAATCCAATGTAGTATTCTTTTAGGAACAGTCTTTGCTATTTGAGTACATTTTAATATAGGCTAATCCTTGATTTTTTTTTTTCCTTAGGTATTTAAAAAGCACAGAAATAATATAACTCCTAGTTTTTTGCAGGTTTGGTGTAGGGGTTTGGTTTTTTGTTGTGTTGGGATTGGTTTTCTAATATTAATTACCAGTCACTGCAGTTTATCTACAAGGAACAGATATTTTGTTTACTACAGCTTCCAATCACATTTCATAACAGTGAAAGGCATAGATATTTTGTTTTTTTCCAATTTTAGACTTATGTGCAACCCATCACAGAAATTAAGGAGATAGTTAAATGTGAGTTAAAGAAGGAGATGCTGAACATGAGTTTAATGAAACGGTTTCAAGTTGGTGCTCCAATGAATATTTATTATTTATACAAGAACATTTTTGTCAAGGGAAATTGAGAAATGTGCCCCAGCTCAAAATAGCTAATAGAGAATATGATTTCCAATAACTTTTAAATTGCTATATCTGTCTTTTTCTATGTGTGATTTTCAGTTTTCTTCTGCTAGTGGATTTTCTATCTCATGTTCCTAATTACATCTGAATTCATTTCTTTGCCCATCACATTGGGCTACAAATCTGCTGCAGTAACTAAGCTCTCTTAAATTACTACCTCCTTTAACTTTGACTTTCAGGTAAGTTACTCCCTAAGGTCACAAGTTAAAAGTATTGGAATATTTATTCCTAGGGAAGAGGAGAGAAATTAAATGGAGTTTGCCAGTCAGGAGACAGTTCGTATTGCATTGCAAGTCCCTAGTGATCAGCCACAATTTTGACCATTCCAGATCGTAAATTGTTGTGCAGTGTTCAATATGTTGAGTTTATTTCAGAAGAAAGATTGAAGAGAACATGCCTACCAAGAGAATTCCTTCTGATTACATTATAGATGTCCAAGTTCCTGTTATGCATTTTTAAAATACATTAATTTAAAGATTAATATTTATGAATAGGCAACATATATGATAGATTTCAATAGGAATAAAATTTTACAGGCGAAAAAATATACCATAATAATAATATATTCAGGGATTTTGTTTCAGTCCAGGTGGATTAGAGGCAATGAACAGTACCTTGAAAGATAACATGGCGAGGGGAAGACAACTCTGGTATTCATTTAGTAAACACTATTTTACTAGTCAAAGAACAGTTGACAACAGTGTATAATGGTTTCAAAATGATTCTTTTTAAAATCAGATTTCAGAAACAAGGTTTTTATCAGCATTAGGAAATGGTGATTAGCTTAGTCTGTCTACAAACCAATTTGTTTAATCTAATGTTGTTTTGAAAGCAGAATAAAATTTAAAATTAATAAATAAAAAATATTTAGAGCTTTCCTTTGTTGGTCATAGGTATGTTTGGAAGTATTAAGGCCATTTATGGTATATATTTTGTTACATTATGTTTCCTCCTCTTTCTGTGCAGCTTTGTGAAAGAATCAAGTATTCTCTGAGCTTCCCGCATTACACAGTGTTCCAGAGTCCAACTCCTCAGCAAAAAGCTACTGGTACTTTGCACTTAATGTCTTCAGACTGTGTTTCACTTTTCTGTGAATGAACTATAATTATTTCTTGTGACTTTTACTTGAATGACAATGTATTTTCTGCAAAGCTGAGAAAATAAAGTTACCTGTGATTTTTTTTTTCCTGAGTTCCATATTTCTTGTGTTTTTTAATCCCATACATATTTGGAACTTGGTTTCTTTTGCATTGTCTTTTGAAAAAAAAATAGATGAAAGCCTTTAACTTTATACATACCTTATTTGATCTCAGCACTACCATAGCTTTGTAGTAAGTAAAAATTGTTCAATAACGTCCATGAAATTAATTTAATACTTGAAAAGTATTTAAAATAATTGAATTTTTCATTACTTTTTTCTTTATTTTTTTTTTTTTCTCTAGAAGTCAAATAAAAAGCCACATTTGATTTCTTCTTGTGCCCTGGTTGACAGGCTCAGAATCTAAAGAAGTTGCAGGACAAAACACTGACTTGCCTCATAAGGTGCCCTTTCAAGTCAGTTGACAAGAAATTTGGAAGTCTAGTTTGAAAAGGCTGCTACTTTGTTTATGGGAAGGCAAATGGATCTGGTCAAAGGTTCTTCTTTTGACTCTTGAAATTCACTGAAAGACTTATATGAGCAGGGTCTTAAAGATATCCATATGTAATAATTGAAATGCAAGAGCAAAAAACCAAGACTTCTTTGCATTGCTAAATCTCTAATTTTCAATTAAATAAATGTCTTAAACTATTTTTATGCCTTCAGTAACATTATCACCTTCTTATAAAGAGAAGACTGTTTAAAACCGAGTCATCTGTAACTGCAGTTGAAAGATGGTGACAAATCAATGGAAGTTAGCAGAGTAGCACAAAATAAAAACGAAAATTTTCTTCAAGAAGACTTGCCTGGCAAAGAGATCTGTACTAAGTGTTCCTGACAAAAGGTCTCTCTATTTTTGCCAGCTTTTCTGGTACATGAGCTTTTACAGTAATATTTTTTGGTCACATGAATATACATCTAAAATTGTTGCAACAACTTAAAATACAATTCCTCATTCTTTAGCAAATTCTCTGTTTCAGTAATATATTTTTTCCCTACAACGAACATAGTCATTATGAATAAATACCAAGAGCTGATAAAACCTCAGTTAATATTCTAATTTCATCTTTTTGATGAGGCACATAAAACGAGTGGTAAACACCTCAACCATACCTTGCCATTTTTACAACAGAATACTGAACAATATACAAAGCATTTAAAATATGAAAGATACACTCCTTTAAGCCTGTAATCTGAAGTTTAGTATGACCATTCAGAGAGAATACAGAACTTGCTGAAACACCACCCTCCTGCCTCCTAAAATTATGTTTTGAACCATAATGGAAAACTATGACATTTTTACACCTTGTACTGGAGGGCTGTTTAGCCTGGAGGCTCAGGGTGGAGCTTATCACTCTTATCAACTAAAGAGGTAGTAGTGAGGTGGGGATAGGTTTTTTCTCCCAAGTAACAGGACACAGGACAAGAGGAAAGGGCCTCAGGGTGCACCAGGGAAGGTTTAGACTGGATAATAAGAAAATTTTCTTCACTGAAAGGGTAGCTAGGCATTGCCACAGGCCGCCCAGGGAAGTGGTGGAGTACCCTTTCTGAAAGTATTTACAAGAGGTGTGGATATGGTGCATGGACTTGGTTTAGGGGTGAACTTGGCAGTGTTAGGTTAATGGCTTGACTTGATGATCTAAAGGATCTTTTCCAACCTCAATAGTCTATAATAAACTGTCCAAGCACAGTAACTATCCCTTTTGATTTGGATGGTAAATCAGTTTGTGGAAGCATGTGGAGGAGGTTAGGCATACCTTCGAGAACTGGCTGTGAAGCAGGGAATTTTTCTCCACAGCTTTGTGTGACCAGATACCAATTATTTACCTCTGTTATGCAGTTCCATTTATTTACAAACATCCTCCTTTTAATAGGGTATCATTTTGTATAACTGGGGACTGTCCAGGAAAAACAGAAAGAAACTATCAAAAGATGTGTACTATTAATGTAGTAAGACCCTTGGCTTCCTTTGCTATTCAGGGGGAGGAGAAAGACTCCTCCAAGGCAAATTCACTCAGGATTTAATCTCTTTTGCCCTTTAAAAACAATATCCAAACCAACATCAGAATTGTTCAGGTGTGGCAAAATCTTATGATGTGCTGGGGGATGGAGTGGGACAGGAGGATCATCAAGCACAAATCCCACTAGTTATCTACTAAAATGGGAAAAAACCCTGATAACAGATCTCTCTTACCTACCATGCAGAAGTAACTGAGCTTCACAGGAATCCTTTTCATTACCCACACAGTCACCTTATACATACATTCATTTTGTGCTTCTGAAGAGCCATCCCATGAAATCCACCTAATCTTACATCTGAGAAAACTTTTGTTGCCTGAGTAACTGTGACTCAAGCTCCCAGTTAAATCATGGAGGATAACATTTTGATGTGTAAAACCTTTACCTTAGGTGGAAAATATTCCTTAGGAATTCAGGCTGCTTTAGTGGGTTAAGCACTTTAGTGCACCAGTGGTTTTACTGCCACCTCCAAAGCCAGTAGCCTTGAAACAGTATCAGTTACCCAGGGAGGCATGTCGGAATCACTCTGTTAAAAGTATTGTTGGAGATGGGCATTATCTGCCACATCAGTCTCTCCTTAATAGTCCTATTTGGCCCACAAAAAAGCCAGGTGGTTGCAGATGCATGATGGTAGAATACCAGCTAATAAATAAAGCAGCCTCTCCCATGGCTGCAATTGTCCCAAATGTATTGATACTGTTCAAATGTTTTGAGAGAAAAGCTGCAACATGGCATGCTGTGACTGATATGGCTCATGCTTTCTTTAGCATATCCATTACTGCAGTTTCCCAGGAACAATTTGACTTTTCTTGGGAAGGAAAACAATATACTTTCACTGTCCTGACTCAGGGACTTTTGCATAGCTCTATTATCTGCCACGGGCTAGTGGCACAACATCTGGAGAATAATAACATCTCTCCAGATTGTAAATTTTTCTATTACATGGATCTTACTATCATTACTGGGCTCACTGAACAGGAAGTCAGAGAAATTCATAGCAATATTTTTGACATAATGAAAAACATAGGTGATCAAACTCAAAAGGTTAATAGATATTATCTCAAAAGATAATACAAGGGCCCACTACAGAATTTATGTCAGAAAACTTGACACATTGCCTGAAGTGGCTAAACAAACTATCTTACATGTGCCTGAATTAAAAAAAAAAAAAAGAACTTGGCTGGAATTCTGGATTATGGGGCACAATTTCTCTCCATGCCACACAGATCTTATGGCTGTTGTATCATACTCATAGGGAGAAAGGCCTAACTAAAACTGTGGGAAAAGGAAAAAAAAAAACTTTTGTACAAGTCAGACGGGCTGCCTTACATGCTATGACTTTGGGGCCCATATTGGCCAACAAACCTTTTGAATTTTAAGCTCTATATGTATATGATGATTCTTGGTCTAATAGAGCTTTTGGCAATGAGAGAAGGGAACGCAATCCTCCTTGGGTTATAGTCTCAACTCCTCTCTACACTGACTCAAAATTACACCCTTTTTAAAATACTACTTTTAGCTGCATATTTGTAGCGGGCTGAATTTGGTTCCCCGTACGGGCCACCAATTTGTGTAGCAGTTTAAGGGTTAACTTGGGCAGTAGCCCCCTGATGTCTCTTCTGTGAGATAAGCATTAGGAGGAAAAACAAAGCAGGCACAAAAACTTAAAGAATATAAACAAGTTTATTAACAGAGTTAAAAGAAGGAAACAGAAAGTCAGACTAAACCTCCAGAACACCTCTCTCCCCCCACCTCTGCTCCCCTCTACCACCAATGTAAAAGGAAACACAACCCTTGAGAATTCTAGTCAGTTTACCACCTATATAATAATTTCTGGTTTTCAGTTCACTTAGGGAGAGGAGTCTCTCTTGGTCAAAACCATGGAACATCTCTACACGAAACAATCTCGTGCAATGTCAATGTCACAGCAAAAAGCAGCCGCCCGAAATAGTCTTCTGCTTGCATGTGAAAGTCCCATCCCCCGATTACAGCTTTCCCCACAGCTGCTTCGAGGGTTTCTTTAGCTAAGGGGGTACTATTTTTAAGGATGAGCAGTTCAGAAACAGGAGCTTTCTTCACTTATCGAAGTGCCTGAAAGGCGTAAGGACTCTCTCTGGGAGCAGCCTCATGGTCTGGGAACAGAGATCTTTCTCTCTTGTGCAATCTCTGCTCAAGTTTCTCATCAAATCACAGCTACTTCAGGATTGCAGCATAAGTACAGTTGCAAACAGCAAGTTACAGCTACCTCAGCGTTTGCTTGTTCTAGTACAAGCACCTTTGCTCACAGTTGCAGTTTGAACGCTCCCCCCCCCTTATGCTTTCAAGAAATTACAATGGGTAGTCTAATATATCATAGTCCATCACCATAGTTTTTTCCAACAGAATTTCAGCTTCTAGGATTAAAGCATCTCCTCAAATCCTCTCTTTCGAGGTCTCAAGTTTTTCCTCCTCACTGACTTGGGCATCTTTATAGTGTTTCCTTCACAAGCCTTCACTTTCCTCTCTCCATCTGATCGGGGAGATGATTAGTCTCTGCAGGCTTCATCTGGTCTGGAAAAAAGTCTTAACAGCACTAAAAGAGTTAATCTCCCCTGAGTCTTGCAGCTGGAGTGTGGAACTCGCTTATCTCTTGGCCACGTGATCCTGCCGACGGCAGTCTCAAGAGATTTCAGCTGTTTTGGGAGTGAGGTGAGGGCCATCCTGGCCTCTGGGGGTGTCCGGCGAGCAGGAGCGGCTGCAATCTCAGCCGAGCCACCCCCCGGCCGACCCGGGCCAGGCCCGGCCGGCAGAGCCCGGCCTGGCCCGGCCACCCCCCACCAGTTACCTGTTCGGCCACCGGAAGCAAGAGAGGCTTCCCGGGCTCTGTTCCTTCTTAAAATGTGTTCTCACAGAGGCGTGTCTAGCTCTCTAAGTGGTTTAGAAAGTTGCCAATATTCGACCTGGCCAGTTGATTGGTTCTATTTGGGTCCAGAGGAAGCTGCTAGCACTTTGCTGCAAAGAATCACTTCCGGGCAGATGCAGCCTTCTGCAACTACTTCCCAGCTGCTATGCTAAACCACGACAATATTGAATACTGACAGAAGCTGAAGAGATGACAAGGCATTGCTCTAACTGTGAGACTATCTGTCCTGCCAGGGTGTCCAATGACACCAACCGTAATGACAGGAAAATGCAAAGTGGTATGAAGTGGAAATGGTGTACCTCCACACATGCCAAGCCAAATGCACCTGTTTGGTGAGGAAATATAGTTAATTGTCCCCATAGTAACTTGGATCGGGCTATGTTTTGGAATTGTCCCGAAAAGACTGTTGATAACACAAGGATACTTTGGTTAGTGCTGAACAGTGCTTCAGAGTCAAGGTCTTCTCTGCTTCTCACACTGCCCTACTAGCAAGTGGGCTGGGGTGAGAAGAAGAAGCTGTGAGGGGATGCAGCCACGTCAGCTAAGATGATGCCACAGTGGGGACAACATTAGAGGAAGGGCAAAATTATGCACAAGCACTGATGAGTGATTAAAAAGTGGTGGGAGGAACCAAAGTGAAAGAAGAAGGAGCAGGAGGAGGTGCTCCAGATGCAAGAGCCAGAATTTCCCTGCAGGAGACCATGGTGGAGCAGATATTTCTCTGCAGCCTCTGGAGGGAACCACAGTGGAGCAGGCATCTACAATGCAGCCTGTGGAAAGGACCATGCCAGTGCAATTGGATATGCCCCAAAGGAACTGTCCAGGACCCCACCCAGGAGTAGTTTATCTGTGAAGGGCTGCAGCCCATGAGGAGGATCTACACTGGAAGAGGGGAAAAAGGAAGCAGAGAGGAACTTCTATGGTCTGATAGCACCATTTGTCATTCCCCTTGCATCCCTAAGGGTCAGGTGGAAGTAGACAAGTGGAGAATGAAGGAATAAAGTTGAGCTTGGAAAACAAAGGTGTGGGAGGAAGGTGTTTTAGGTTTTGTCTTTGTTTCTCAGTATTCAAATCTATTTTAATTGGCAATAAATTAAATTAACCTTCACCAAGTAGAGGCTAAGCTGCCTGTGATAATAATTGTCAAGTGATCTCCTTGTCCTTGTCTCTATTCAAAAGCTTTTTCATATAATTTTCTTCCCTTGTCCTCTTGAGAGGCAGGAGTGAGAGACTGACTGGGTAGGCAGCTGGAAGCTGTCAAGGTCAACACATCACAAACATGCATACAGTCACAACTATATGCATACTGCATTGTCTTCTCCACCTAAAATACTATATGCACCCATTTTGGAGCTATAGCTTTATGAAGAAAAAGGTTTGGGAATGCATTATCTGAGGGACTATTCAAAGCTGAGCCCACAATGATGAGTAAACTTGACTCCAACTAGTGACTGCTGATTAGATAACCTGAAATACCCAGACCTCTGTCAGTGTTTCGAGCAGAGAAGGCTCCTGAAAGAAAAGGAATGAAATGCAAGAAATTTTAAAAACAAGCAAATCAAGGACATAATTATAAAATAGGGGTGTAAACATATTAAAATACGTATTAAATTAAATAATGATGAACTTTTAAAAAATGTTTTTTCTTACAATATTAATTTCCTATCAGTTTTGTTCTAGGAAATATTTTGATACTTTTTCTCCAAAAAATACCATCTAAGAAATACAGGAAAATCTTCTAAATTTCATCTTGTCTTATATGCCATTTCTTCTTGTGCTTCCACATTTCAAAAAAGTTTCCTAACTTTTATATTATTACATAAATACAGTATGAATTCTAATTTTTTTATACCATCTGTTTTCACATTGCTTATAACCTGTGTCACACTAGTGAAGAAAAAGAAAAGCAACGCCTTTAAAATTCCTTCAAACTGTTACTTAAATTTTTGGTGAAAAGGAGTGTAATTTAAAAAAAAAATCTTAATAACAGATAAGGTAGGATGTGCTGTGTTCTATGCAAGAAAGGACACCAGAAATTCGCCAGGAAATTATAATGTTTCAGTCACATCAATTTGCATTATTTTGAATATTGATTTGAACTGTAAAATTCCAGCTCAAATTCTAGCAAAATCTGAATCACACATGATAGATTGAATTGTCATACCTCATTTCAAAACTTCATAATTCAAAATCCTTCTCAGCTGCCTTTCAGACTTTTAGTCATAGCAGTTTTCACTGTGACATGTAATTCAAATGTCGGCAATAGTAAGAATTATCCTTGAATTAACGAGTGATAGATATTCTGAGTTGTTTCACTTGTGTAAAAATCCCTGTGAAGTCTTCTGCATTTGTCCCATGATCTCCCTACTGGGGAAAAAAAAAATATCCCCTGGTTCTGTTGTTTTTCTCTTGGTGCAAGCAATGTGGCATGTTTGATTTCCATGCAAAAAGAATTCTAAATTTTGAAAATGAGTTGCATAGTCATAAATTTTCACATCAGATTTATTTTTATATGATGCACAATTTTCCAATTTTCCATTTCAGTTTGCAGTTATATTTTGGAAATAACTCTGAGATTTTAAGTGAAATATTTTAGAGAACATAAGTTCACTTTTCTGTATTCCTGTGTTGCTCATTCATGTTTCCTGAGAAGTACTATTGTAGGCGAATTATTCCTCAAGCACTTGGCATTTTAAGTTTCACAGTTTTATAATGTAGAATTCATACAGAACTCATACTTCTCTTACCTATTAGCACTTTCCTCCTTTCATGCCATACATTTAAACATAATGAATAGCTCTACCATTACATTTTTATTTATTTTTGTATTTTTTGTTTTACCTCTTATTTTGCTCTGCTCTTAATTACCTCTTGACAATCAAGAATATGAAAGAATATATTTTCTGGTATACTGAGAATTTGAAAGTGAAAGCAAAAAGTACTGCTAAGGAAGAAGGAAAGAAGGGGGCTTTTTTTGCATCTAGATCAGGATGAGTTTCTTTCTTTCTTTCTTTCTTTCTTTCTTTCTTTCTTTCTTTCTTTCTTTCTTTCTTTCTTTCTTTCTTTCTTTCTTTCTTTCTTTCCTTCCTTCCTTCCTTCCTTCCTTCCTTCCTTCCTTCCTTCTTTCTTTCTTTCCTTCTTTCTTTCTTTTTCTTTCATTCCTTCTTTTTTCTTTCTTTTTTTTTTTCTTTCCTTCTTTCTCTCTCTCTCTTTCTTTTTTCCATTTCCTTTGAAGATCTGACTGAGCTGCGTTGTAGACTGATTTTACAACTCCTTGAACCTTTGATAAATGTGGCCTGTGTACATAAATAATTCTGGAAAATATATGGAATTATTAAAATAATAAATGTGAGAATAATATTCTGATAAATTGAAAGATACTGCTTGTATAATGAAAAATTATGGTTTCGCCTATAAATAAAAGTAGCTTGTTTGTCTCAGCTGTTTTCCTTTTGGAAACAGGCCTTTATGATGGTGGTACACTACATAAATCTTATATATTTTAGCACAACTGTCTCCTAAACACTGAGTTATTTTCTGAGGAAATGCTGGCCTGTCTAGGTAATTTTAAAAGTGGATTAACTGAACAGTTCCTGAAATTCCATATTTCTTCCTATTCAGGAGCTTGTCTATGGACTGCAACATATTCTTGCACTATAAAAACCATTGTCTTTAATGGTTTAAATGCCTAATTTTATAAAAAGTGACATAAAATAAAAGGAAATAATGAAAAACAACAGAAAGAAGATATTTAAAGTTTTTAACTTAGTCCGGGTTACAAACTATCTTGTGTGTCTTTATCTTATTAACATTTCAGCAAAAGTATTCCTTAAAGACTTAATAGGAACGAAAATATAAATGTACTGGCAACAAAGAATGTGAAAAGCCATCCAAAACCTATTTCTATCAAAATAATCTCAGAGATTAAAGACACAGTGATTCAGGTTTTAGTAACATACCTTACATGCATAATTCTTTGGAGAATATTAAGATTTAAGACACTAACCATTGTATTTGGAACTAATAACTTGAATTATGAGATAGGCCACAATAATTGAAATTTAAAAAGAGACTAAATATATAATCACGTGTCTCAAACAATGTGAAAGTATTTGTATATGTTGGCTTTTTTATACATATGTTCATATCTGTATATTAGAATTTAGCACAGTATAATCCTGTTTCCTACATTTTTTCTTTGTTATTTCCCAAAGCAAAAAATACAATGATGTTGAGAAAAGGCCATGTTTGCTGAGATATTCTTCCACTTCCGCATATGTTGTCCTAGTGAAAGAAAAATAACTAGTACTACTGATAAAGGAAGGTGGAACAAGCTGTCATTTACTGAACATTCAGAGTACACTGTCTTCTTCCCCAACAGAACAGTACCCAGTTATCAACTTCTTTAATTTCTTCCACAGAATTTCAGTACAACTATCACTGGTTCTTTCCATTTTCAGATCTCTGTAAGGGTTTTTAATAGCATCATGCTTTGTCTTTACATACCTCTGCACCCACTTACACTGCTCATTATCTAGGTTCCTTCTGGTACAGCTGAAATTATAATTTTCCAGTACTGTTTGCTTGTTTTTATCTTTCGCCCTGGTGTATGACTTGTAGCAATAGAAAAAGAGAAGTCATGAGAAGGGAGAAATGAGAATAACTGGAGGGAATAAATGTGTTCCAACAGTTTCATGAAGTTCAACTAGGAGAAATGCAAAGTCCTGCACATGAGAACAATGCCATGAGCTAATATGTACTACAGGCCATTCAGCTGGAAAGCAATAGGCAGGATGTGATATGGTGATCCTGGTGGACACAAAGTTCCACCTGAGCCAGCACTATGCCCTTGCCACAAGAAAGGTTAACGGTAGCCTTGGCTACTTTAGAAAAGTACTGCCTGCTGTTTGAGTTTGTATGCTCCTTTCTTTAAATTCAGCACTGGTGAGGCCACACCTGGAGTATTGTGTCCTGTTCTGGGCTCCTCAGCACAAAAGAGACAGGTACATACAACAAAGGGTAAAAAGGATAATTAAGGAATGGAAGCACCTCACATATGAGGAAAGTCTGAGAGATCTTGGTCTGTTGAGCCAAGAGAATCACAGAATCACAGTATCAAAGATTCACTAGGTTGGAAGAGTCCTTCAAGATCACCGAGTCCACCACTGATCTGAGAAGTGAGCACTCAGGGGCCGTCTTATGAATGTGCATAAATACCTGAAGGAAGGATGCAGAGAAGGTGTGTCCAGGTTCTTTTCAGTGGTTCCCAGTGACATGATCAGAGGCAATGGGCACAAGCTGAAACACAGGAGGTTCCATCTGAACATTAGTAAACACTTTTTTACTTTGAGGATGTCTGAATGTTTGCACAGGTTCCCCAGAGAAACTGTGAACACTCCGTCTGTGGAAACATTCAAAACCCATATGGACATGGTCCTGGGCAACTGACTCTGGATGGCCCTACTTGAGCAGGATGGGTAACAGTCTGTTCACTACTCAGTAAAGTTTTGAATGCCAAAAGGTAGTTAGCACAGGACTGCTTACCAGAAACCACAGAAGCTGAAGTAATATCTGTGCTTAGAGAGGTATTATGCTTTAAGTGTTCAGGGCCTAATAAATACCCTGACTTATAAACACAGTGGGAACCTTGCTCTTGAGTTCATTAATACAAGCCCTTGGTAAAGAGCAGGATCATTAAGCTGCAACACCCACAAAGACTAATATAAATACAGGCTATCCTTTACTCCCAGTTCTGTACTGTTCTTCATCTCAAGAGACCCACTATAGTCTATACAGAAATACTCCAGCCAATAACAATGAATAGCAGTAAAACCCAGTTTGAAGTTTGGTCCTTAAAAATATCTAAGATAAACAACCTGATTAATCAAAATCACGTGCTATGATATTTCAGACTATTTTCCAGATCGTAACTATACAGAAATTTCAGGCGTAATGGAAAAAAGAAATAAAGAAAGGAAACAAACCCATAATTTTATTGCTTTTGTTTTTAAAAAAAATTCTGTCTATAAAAAGGCATTGTGTTAGAAAAGCAGGTAAATCCCACAGTCTTGAGTGTGAGGTACCATATGTTGTACTATGTACTTCACAGCTTTTTCACAAGTAAAAGAATGACTTGTTTATGTCCATGTCGTTGCCTTTCACTTTTTTAAAAGGCCTTAAAATTTAATTCTGATGAAATAGAAACAAGTAATCCCATTAGGACTGAAAAGAGACTATGGAAACAATTGCCCGTATAGCCCAAACTGATATTGGCACACATATGCACACACCAGTTTTGCAAAAAATGATATTTATCTGTTAAACACAGTTACATAATGTTGTTCTAGATGTATTAATTGGCTCTGTTTTACACATTATAAAGAAGAAGAGGAATGCTGAGCATAAAAATAATAGTTGTTTAATCCAAAAGTACTTTATAGTGTTTGCCCTATTCAATAGCAGAATATTTAATTCTCATACAATCTTGATTGATGCATATGTCTTTGTTATTATCTTCTTAACTTCCTTAGGTCAAGGAGTCTCTCCATCTTGCATAATCAAATAAATAAATGCAGATGCAACAGAATATTGCTGACATTGTTAGAAAAACATACTTTATGCTTACGCTAAATAGGTATTATTTAATGGAACAAACAAAAGTATGTACTTAGTCAATACACAGTTACATTAATTTATAGCAATATAATAAAAATGGTACATAGGAATTTATTATGATTATCCTTCCATGGAGACAAATATTAGAAAAGGGGAGAGATTTATTAGGTCACCTAGTATGTTTCTTCACCAAATTATCACACAAGTATTTTCCCCAGTCTCACTTTAACTGTCTCAAGTACTGCAGAATTCCTCCACTTGTAGAGAATTTATTCTGTTGTTCAACCGAGTAATAGAACACAGTTGTCTTGGAGGCTGTACCTTAATATCCACTTTTTTCACTGCTCGTTTTTATCCCATTTTCCTAATTATGCCTCTAGGATCTACTTTGAGAATGCATGCATTTTCTAAATGCATGCACTGCAAATATTTACAGACAACCTCATATCCTTATCCCTCACTATGACCTCCTCATTCTCGTTATTCCAGTCAAGTTTGTAATGCGTTTATTTAAACTCAAATATTCAAACACATCCACAAAAGAAAAAAAATAATGAAAGGATGTCCATAGGAGGGCCATAGTGAGGGTAATGAAAGCAAAGGTCTAGCTGAAAGTACTTTCCATTTCTAAAAATAAAAATCTAGCCAAATAGTCCCAAAATGCTGAATATTTTAATTACAATTGTTTTTTTTTCAATGTCTGAAAAACAATTTACATATCTTAAGTTCTAGAGGTCAGTGCAACTTCCTTGATGTAGAATATTTACATGTAGAGCACCATTCAAGATGACCTAAGCTATCTTACTTTGTCTGTTATTCATAATGCACTCAAGTCTCCTGTGAATTCTTCATATCTACTAGTCAAGGACCAAGATACTTAGGGTTTCTCATGGTATTAGGTACTTATGTGTTTGGTGACAGGACTGTGTTTAGTGACTTTAGACATGATTTGAAAATAGTAAAATTCATTCAATTTCAGAATACCAAATACTGTTTAAAGTCATTGCTGCAGGAACTGTTTATGTAGGTGTTTAAATACAGGCATAACACAATACTAATATTAAATTCTAAGAAGCAGCCTTTACTACCATGACTTTTTTATTTATTATATTCAGTGATGCTTTGATCAGTCCTGCATTTCATTTTCCAATTAATGTAGAACTATAACTTTTCTAGAGTTATTTTTGAAGTATTATTTCTGGATTATAATTTTGTAAATTATAATTGATTTAATATATTATTTTGGCCTAGAGTATTTCTTAATAATTCATGGTTTTTTAATAGCACAAAAACTTTCTTTAAGTCAAAGAAAAACAATAGTTTGGTTGAATTTTTACACGCATGGGCTTAATCTGTGACCATATAATTTTGTTTATTTACTTATTTGTTTGTTTTTGTCTCTAAGAACAAAGCAGATATGTTTAATCAGATGAATTTCTGAGTATTTAATACACACAAGAAAATAATCATTTATTGCCAAGAATGTTTTACACAGGAGGTGTTGTTCAATGCATTGACTGGATTAATTTTGAATAATTATAGATGCAGCTGTCAGCCAAACAACGGAGTAAAAATAAAAATTTAGGGCATGGAAGAGATAGTTCTGTTCAAATGAATGTGTCTTGGCAAACATGAGTAAAAACATTAAAAACCCCAACCAACCAAAAAACCCTCCCACAGAATAAAGCAAATAGGAATCAGAAGACAAAATGTTGCCAAAAATAAAACAAACGAACAAAAAAAAAACTAACAACAAAAATCCCAAAACTACCTATAGGCAATAAAACTACCTCAGTTTATTGCTCCCTTGACCTTCTGGTAAAACAGATTTTTTTTCCTGCAACTGTTATTACTGGAAGTAAATCTTAGATTACAAATTAGTTCTCTCATTTGATCTGGGGACTTAATCTGGCATCCGTTGTAACTACTGCATCTCTGTGATGTCACATAAATAATAATTACAAGCACCTTCTCTAAAAAAAATTCATCTCTATTTTCCTTTGTAGCATAGCTTGACAGCTATTTCACTTGAAGTTAATTTTCTCAGCTTCATAGCCAAGCCTCTTAGTATGAATATACCAAATAAAATTTGCAATTTTATTTTACCACTCCACAGACTTATCACATATTTTAGAAGACTGGAATGAATCTGTGCCTTCACATTCACGTTTCTTTTATCAAACTATTGACTCTGTTTTACTATTGCTAAATTCCCTCTATCCATGAACCATTATGATTTTTGATCCTGCAAGTAACTTGTGATTAGATCTTTAATTTCTAACATATGTTAAATAGGTTGTGCTCCATTTGCTTGGTTGATAACTATACTTAATTGAGATGTATCTTTCCTATTTTGGAATAGACATGGATATTAAAGGAAGTGATTGCATTGTAAATCCAGTTACATACTGATGTCACTCATTTATATTTTGCTCCTAAGACCAATATCAATTCTGCTGTTACAGAAGTGGGTCTTACTTACTGGATGTAAAACTATGAACAAAGCAATATATTGCTAAATAAATAAAGATTTTTGTGAATTTGTATTATTTGTTCTTCAATAGCTTAAAAGGTTTTTTACTGTAATTAACAATTTGCATATTTTTTCCTTGAAAGCCATTAAATCCATGATGAAAAAGTTTGACAGAAAAAAGAAGCCATTTTACTTTCATTCAGAATTTGTCTATTACAGTATCAGGGTTTTTTCCCCTCCAATTTGCATAATAGTTATTAGATTATTCCAACGTTTTCCCCAACATTTAGCATCCAGCACAGTTCACTTGAGTTTTTCTTTCCTTGAGAATCAGTTACTGAAATATTCTGTTGGCTGATTTGCTTGACAGATCCTTTTGGCTGAACTTTAGTATGCATAGGAAACAGCTGTTCAATTACTGACACTTACTAAAAGAGAACCTGAGTAATCCACAAATCACTATACTATTTGCTTTTAGCCCTTTGCTGACAATGGCACTTGACTAAGCAGTGAGAATCTTTCTTCCCAAGATGATGCATCTTGGAGCATAAAAAACAAAGACTGTGCATCCACTTCAAACACATGAAAGGACATAAAAGATTATAGCAATATTATTTATACAACATTCAGCCACAGGTTGCTAAACAATTTTCCCATGATCTGCTTTGACTGTTCTATTTAACTATTCATATAAATTTTCAACGTGCATGTAACATACACCATGACAAATAACAGTCTCCTGTTCACAGATATATCTGCATATGCATGCTGAAAATTAGACCACAATATTCTTCAGTGCATATCCTTTGTGGTAAATCTTGTAATCACTACTCTAAGGTTATCAAGACTCAACATAAAAAAAAAACAACCTCATGAAAAATTTCCTATACTATCTTATAAGTAAAAAGAACAGAATCCAACTAATTGTTTTCATATTATATGATGAACAGTTTCATGACAACATTTTTCTTTCTTGTTAGTGTTATTAGCTTTGTACATTAAATAAGCAAAAAAATTGTTATATTTTTATATCTCTTTCCAATTTGTTCAGTTGGTAAGATGAGTGGACAAATGTATATAAACATGCCTCCTACAAGTAATACCAATATACATAAGACTAGTGGAAAATAGTTTTATATTTTTCACTTAGCCATAATCTTAAAATATTAATCTTTGTCCATTCAAAGAAACCCTAAAATATCCCCAAAGAAAAAGGCTTTTCTTTTTCCTGAATGAATTGATTTTATTCCCCCCATCCCTCATTACTTTTTTATTCCTGTTGTCTCCAGTTGGGACTTCTGAGATGATCTTTCTATCCCAATAAAATGCACCCCAAACTAAGAAAAAAACCCTACAACTGCAGCTGCCCTTAAAATCAAAATTACAGCTTGTCTGTCAAGACAGAGGTGTGTTTACCAAAACAGATATGAGATCTGAGCAGCCAATGCTATCTTTATTCAAATAATTAGCCTATTGACCAGCAGCTCCCTAGATCAGATCACAAATTTGTCCTTGGTATTCAGGATAACATAATTCCTTCCTTTTAAGTTCCTTATTATTATGTGGTTTTACACAAAGATGCCCTTTGCTAATGTATTAACATTGTTTTCATATTTTTTTCATACATGATTAGCAATCTGTGCAATAGAAGAAAATAATAAAATTAACATTCTAATCACCCAAATCCCTTCCCCATTTACTTACGTGAAATTTTTCTATGCACTTCTTTTGCATGAAATTTTCAGCTGTTATGATGGATATTTATGTCAATATAATCAAAGTTGAAGCCTGGATCCTATTTACATTGATCAAAAGCGCTGGCAGCGTCTTCTAACTTTTAGTTTCTAATGCCATACTCTGTAAAATATGACCATATCATACATGGCCTCTGCATGCCACAATTCAAAGGAACCTCACACTGCTTCCACAGCAGTTTCAGTACTTCCATTTTTTTGCTGTCTATGAAAGACTACTTTCAAGACATACATACTTCTCAAAGAAACAGTCAAGCCATCTCTGAACACTCAAATTCAGAAGAGAAAAAAAAAAAATCCCTAATCCTCAGAGATTCATTATTTTGGAGTACAAAATACAGAAAGGTGCTAGTGATTTGTTTTACAATTGATTATTTATTAACTTTTCCTTTCTCCCTAATCTATCAGTGTTTCAAACTACCTCTGTTTCAAACTCTCCTCTGTCCAAGAAGATAACTGCCCTTGCTCTACTTCCACTTTCTTCTCTCGTCCTCTCATCTCTTAACATGAACAGTCTTTTCTTTCAAAATTTGCCAAACCGATGCTTATCAATTTAGACTCTGAGCTGTTACCCCCTTGTATTTAACTCTTAAATTTACTGCTTCTATTTCAGACCTGAAGAGGGGCTTGGATGCCCAAAAGCTTGGCTGTTTTTTTCTGTCCAGTTGCCAGTCAGTCCAGTAAATAATACAGCCTGTAATGGCAGGGCTGGAGCCACGGCCAGGTCTGGGTGAGCTGCAGCTGACAGCAACCCCAGGGGTTGGGGGGGCCGAGCTGCTGCCCCTGCCTTCCCCCATAGCATATGTACACAGTGATGATGTATGTACAGGCTGTGGCATCCTGCTGTAGCAGGCATGCCAAAGAAAAGCAAAGAAAAGCAAGCATTTTATGGAAGAAGAGAAGAGAAGAGAAGAGAAGAGAAGAGAAGAGAAGAGAAGAGAAGAGAAGAGAAGAGAAGAGAAGAGAAGAGAAGAGAAGAGAAGAGAAGAGAAGAGAAGAGAAGAGAAGAGAAGAGGTGAAGAACAAGACAAAGAAGAGACATCAGTTACCACCATCAGGTACAAATGCAGACCTCAGCTTTAAAGTTCATGGGATGCCAAACCCACAGCAGCAATGTGCTCTTGATAAAAGGATGTCTCACTTCTAATAAAGTATCAGTTGTTGCTGCCAAGGTTCAATAAATAAAGGACATAAATTTACTTGCCTATCATTACCTAAAAATGAAGCAGGTAATAAAAGTATAATCTCATTCGTATAAATTGAAAGAATGGTTTAAGTACTTTAATTAGCAATTGACTAGATAACTACCACTATACTAAAATAAATGTCAATTAACATGCTAATTATTTTTTGGCAATTAATTGATACCAAATCAACCCACTATAGTTATTTTGTTAAACAACAGTTAAATCCTAAAGGTCTTTACAAGTTTAATTTATCAATTTCAGAGAAAAGGCACACATTTATTGCTGGCATGGTTGGGTTAATTTTGAGGAAAATAGATTAGGTTGGTATTACTTTTAATCTTTATTAAATTAATTTAAAAGGTTATGTATTAAGTGTACAATAAACATTTAATCTAAATTAAATAGCTGAATTTAATTAATTTTAAAAGTTTCATGCAGCTTCCTGTAATGTTATAGTAGAAATAGTATCTCAGTTCTGAGAACTAAACTGTGTTCTCTTCTCCCATAATTGACTATTTTATTTAAAGACATCTATACTATCAATATGAGAAAATTACTTCTTTCCCAACCACATCCATCCCTCATTATATATTATTAGCTTCCTAGGATATATCATTACATTCATAATGTTCATAAAAAACTCTTCCACAGATACTTTCATGTTAATGAGTATTTATATGCAAAAACATTTGTTTTGTATAAGTTATTCAGAAGATGTTATATACAGAATAACAAAACAGATTAAAATATAATGGTTGATAGAGGCAGTTATTTAAGGCAAAATGACTAGATATTTGGTTCAAGTATTTCATTCAATTACTATTGAAAATAAAATGATTGAGAAGATAAAGAAATAAAATTATCCATCAAAATAAAACAGATGCAGACCTGTTATTACAGCTAATTATTTTTGCAATCATATGTTTTGACATTGGAAGTTTCATGATGCTTTTTTCTTTATTTCTTTATTCCAGGGAAACAATAAGTATTTAACCTGTATTATTGGAATTATTATTGGGAGGTTGGCATTATTATCATTATTATTATTGTTATTATTATTTAAACTATACTTACAAATTTCTCCTATTTCATCTTATGACAGGAATTAATAAGACTCTAATTCATCATTTCAACTCTGCCTGTTTATGAAGACATATTTCTCTTGTGGTGGATTTGACTAATTCCTGTTTTAATTGCCATAAAGAACACACTTAAAAAGCAAATCCTTTCATAGTATTTGTATTTCTGGTTTGATTTATGCTTCATACCATAGAATCAGGTGTGGAGTTTATCAATAGGAGAATTGTTGTTGAATTGCATTTAAAATGCTTGGTTATTGCTTCAAAGAGTCCATGAGGTTTATTAATTTATGCAAGTATTTATTTGAGAAGCATATAGCAATAGACTAAAGGACAGGTTTTTGGTTATATAGTAGGATATATGAATCAAGACCATAACCATGCCTTCAGAGCTCTTCTAGGAATTTTGTCAGCTTGTCAAAGGCTGTGATAGGTGTCATTAAATACTGAGACAATCTTAACATAAATACTTTATTCTTTTAGAGCTTAAAACTTTAAAAATAAAATTTATTGCTATAAAAAAATTATGAGACATAATACATGCAAGCCAGTTAGAACTGATTTATATTGAACATTGCCATTCCAACTAGGTATTCATTCATTTGCAGGCAAATTTACATTCATTATATTTTCCCCCTGTAAATTAAATTGTGCTTAAACAAGTAAATAAAGGTTTCATAAATAGCTTTTATTTTCAGTCTGTTTCTCTTATTTTTCAAATATATGATAAATGTATTAGTTACTGGTTTCGGTATACATTTTTATAGGTTAGTTTAAACATAAATGAATTAACCATAAGTGCTGAATTTTCTCTTTTATACACATAATAAATAATGTCTGAAAAAATTTTGGGGATTGTCTAGAGATATGAGTTGCCTCTTTGCTTCCTTCTCTCACAACACCTAATGAAAATTTTTTCTTGAGAAAAGATGCTACATGTTAAATAATTCCCCAGCAACACACCATTTCATGAGCGCAAGGCTTCCTGACATCTCAGCTCCTCACTTCCCTATATCAGAACCAGATGATGGCTGAATCTTTTGCCTAATCAAAAATATAACTCCAAAGATACACATTCTTTAGCTTAGCTGGACTCAAATGCAGTGGTTTTAGGGTGAAAATACCAAAAGAATTATTACATTTAATTTTAAAATTTCTTACTAACAAAGTTAATAAGAAAAATGTAATAATAATTCTACATGAACACTTCCCAGAACCCTTTCTTCTATCTCCAAGTCATGTTGATATGAAGGAAAGATTTTCCCAGTGGACCTAGGAAAATAAGCAACAACATTTTGATTGAAACTCTTGGTAAGGGCAACTCTCATTACAGCTGTCCAAGGGAAGTCTAGAGGCCCTTTGATTTCTTTCCAATGCAAATGAAGTATTTTAGTATTTGTAAAGGAACCTGCAAGACATTTCCTCTCAACAACAGCTTTAGGAACATTGCTGCATCACATCATTAAATGATCCCTAGAATTTGGGAGATCAGAAATGATGAATTCCTAGGTTTCTTTGGGGTTGTATTTTCCTTTATGGCAGCCTCTGCCTGGATGCCGATATTCCATTGAATCTTATTTTCTTTTCAAAATGTCTTCCACAGCCTTGAGTGCAATAACAGCCTCATTTTCAGCCTTCTCTCCTACAGAGATTTAGCTGCTGGTGCTCAAGGTTAGCCATGATATGACACTCCTGTGTAACCATAAATCAAATTTATGTTTAAAGAGTGAGAATGAGCTGTGAGAAGCCTTGTGTGGGTCTGGTCCCCTTCCTCCCTACGCTCTGGAGTTGCACTTGAGCTTGAATGGTGATCCTGACATGTTGACATGACTACCTGTGTTGACCTCGGACCTCATTGCTGCAGTCTTGTCTGGCAATCAGAGCTGTTGGTTGAACCCAGCTGACATCACCAGACCTGCTCTGCTCTTGTTCAGTGCTGTGGGTCTGTGTCGCTGCTGCTGAGGGCACTGCCCTGCTTGCCTTGCTGTCACTCTTGGCTCCTGGTGCCCAGCCTTTATGGAGCAATCCACTCCTGCTGCTCCCTGGGAATGTCAAGTGAACTAAAAGAATAAATATTTCTTTCTTTTCCTCTCAATAATCTGAATACTGTGAAAGTACTCATAACCTTTGGACATAATGTGGTATCTCTTACTAATTCAGATAATATGATGTAAATGACTAAAGAAACCTAACTGGTATTTTGGTTGTTACCCTAGCAGCCAATCTGGGTATACGTGCAAAATAGGGTCTAGGGGTTTTGTTGTTCGGGCTTTTTTTTTGTTTGTTTGTTGTGTTTGTTTAGGTTGGAGAGGTTTGGGTGGGAGAATTCTTTTCTATGTGTTTATCAGTGTTTTGCGCTGTTTGTATTATGTTCAACATCAAGAGTTCAGAGTGATTTTTAAAACAAATAAATAAATTAAAATGGAACTTCTAAATCCTACTCAGTGAAAATATGGACCACATGTATTCTAATGAAGAGTCAGTTTTAGTTCTGAAGCAGACTTCAGCTACTGTGGAAGAAATTAATTAAAGCCACCCCAGTCCCTCAGTAGATTTGCTCAGGTAGAAATTTTAACTGTGGTAGAACCGATAATGTTTTATGTCCTTAAGGATATAATGAAAAAAATGCTTTAAATATGAGTCTTATTACTGGGTTCACTCAGAAGTCTTATACAATCAGAACAATGGTCTTTAAAACATGAAAATAAAATGAAGTATTATTTTAACAGTAAGTATTATAATAATCATATCTGAGTGAGTAAAGAAAAATATGCTTAAAGTACTGTCACAGTTTAATCATGCATTAATTATGTTTGACTGTATCCACACTAACTAGTTTTATTCTCATTTATGAAAATATTTTGATGATGTGAATCTTAGTAGAAAATTAATTTCACGTCCTCAGACTTATTTTATGATGCGCCAAAATATGTCTGTGACAAAATCAACTTCATTTTAAGGGACTTCGGTGACACTCTTTGAACACTATATTATGCTATGAAGCAGCAGATAAAAATATAGCAAGTCTTATATAATGAATCATATATATCATATATTTGCTTTGGTCAATTTGATAGATCTAGCCAAATAGCTCAAAGATCTTAACCAAATCATTTGATTGAAATCAGCAATGCAAAAGCATGTATTTATATTCTCAAGAAATTAAAGAATAAAAGTCAAATGACAAAAACCCAAAGGAATTACTTTAAACTGTGAACTTTAAAATCTGAACTGTGTTCATTTTACAGTTTAAATAGTTTTGAAATATAACAATGTCTTGGGGTGACTTCATGATGTGTATCCCCTATCGCTGCTTTATGCCCAGACATGAATCCTGTGCCTTTCTGTGTCATTAAAACTGGGTGTGAGAGAAAGAAAAGAAAGCCAGATTAACTTTTCAAAGCAGTTTGCGCTCCAAGGACACAGAAATAGCCTTTGTGGCGCCAAGAGTGGAGAAAAGCATCTTCCTGCTTTTTCCCAGCTTTTGGCTCCTTTTCTCAGGAAAGAGACGGAGAATTAAACTCCCTTTGCTTTTCAGCTCATCTGTGAGCTGAGGCAAGAAAGAAAGTTTTTTCCCCTGGGACTTCAGCTTCTTCTTCTTCTCTTCTGGAACTGTTCAGAACTTTCCACGGAAGCCCCGAGGGAGCCCAGGCTAACCCAGCTCTGAAGAGGAGAGAGAGAGAGGCCACACCCACAGAAAGGACTCTAAAATCTTCCCAGGTTTCTCTCCACAGCGAGAGGTTTTATTATTTAGCATTATTATTCTTTTCCCATTGCGTATTGTGTCTATTAAATAAATATGTTTTTTTTTCTTTCACTTTCCTCCAAGGAAAATTCTTTCCGAATCTGGCGGCTGTAACCTGCCTTCTATCAGAGGACATTCATTTTGGACGTTCCTCTGAATTTGTCTCAAATTTGCAACAATTTGCAAAAATCACAATTTCATTATGGACAATTGGTAAATTATAAAGTGCTACATTTGAAAAACCAATTACTTATGGTGAATTGATGTCCATATTTCCTTCCTCTTGCAAATCCTGGGCCACATTTGGTGTTAGAAAAACATGTGTTTGTTAGTGACAGAACAAACCCAGCCGTCTGACAGAGGTGAAGTTGCTCCAGCTCCATGTGCACAGGTCCAAAGAGTAGCAAGGCTGAGCACACACACACACACTGTACACAGATATTCAGTGTATGTGCACATGGCCACAACATCAGCCACACTGATCAACACAGACAGACACACTCAATGCACACCAACACCAAGTGCACCAGTAGCTACATCCTGATCCCATCTCTGGCTGAATTTGATGTAGATCTCTTAGTGGAAAACAAATATATATACACATGCATATATATAATTTTTTTGTATATTTTTAAAAACACATATATGAACACACATATTTATAAACATATACATAAATATACAAACCTTGAATACTGTGTGCATTTTTAATCTCCACAATATAAAAAAGACATTCAGCTATTAGAGACTATCCAAAGGAAGGTAATGAGGATGGTGAAGGGCCTTCAGGGGAAGCCACATGAGGGATGGCTAAAGTCACTTGGTCTGTTCAGTCTGAAGGAGACTGAAGGGAGACCTCATTGAAGTCTACAGCTTCCTCACAAGGAGGAGAGGCAGACAGTGATCTCTTCTCTGGTGCCCAATGACAGGACCCAAGGGAATGGTCTGAAGTTGTATTAGGGGAGGTTTAGTTGGATATCAGGAAATGGTTCTTCACCCAGAGAGTGGTTGGGCACTGTAAAAGGCTCCCCAGGGAAGTGGTCACAGCACCAAGCTTGGCAGAGTTCAAGAAAACTTTGGACAATACTCTCAGGCTCAAGACTCCTGGGGATGTTGTTATGTAGGGACAGGAGCTGTACTCAATGATCCTTGAGAGGCCCCATTATCTCACAGAAATGTAGCATATTCTGTGAGATAAATGCACGTACACATATGTACATGTGCATACATATGAATATGTATGATGTGGAACCCTTCAGCATCTCGGCTCAAAATCCCAGTTGAATCAGTATCTACTCCTTTTATTTATTGCAATCACTCCATTTGCAATCTCCTGCACATAGGAACACCCAGGGCCAGAGGCTCACACACAGAGACAGACCCATAATGGACTTCCCAGTAGCTTGCCTTGGGTATGCAGTCCATCGAGAAGCCTATCCCAGACCCCTGCTCTTTGAAGTGATTAATATCTAGGGGGATACACACACATGTGCATGCAATCATATCTCTGAATCAACCACCAGACCCCTCAGTTTCTCCAGCAGCTGGCCAGGACTCCTTTGGTCCCTCTGACACCCAGCCTCCTCTGTACTATCAGCCTTGAAAAAAAAAAATATACTTTCCTGGCCCCCAGACCTTCTCAACTACTCCCTGGCTAGCCCAGCTTGACCTTTGTCAGTGTCCACATGCCTACTTGCACACCTGCACTCACTCCAGGTGCTGGCACCACCAACACTCAGGCCTCTGGCCACTGGTCTAACTCCAGCCGCTCACACCGTACATACACGTGCACACAGAAGAGAGAGGCCTTTGACCAGGCCTCTAACAGCTAGATATGGAATTTAATAACATGTTGGGAAGATACTGTTGCTCAGGCATGGAGTGTCGTCAGACAGGTGTGTTGATCAGCAATCTACTTACTTCAGCCACCACCTTTTATACCCTTAGTCCTCTGTTTTCCCATGCTTGCTCTTCCCCAAACCACTGAGATTCCTCCCTTTCTCTTCCTTTTTTTCCCTTCTCTAAATATACCAGAACAATTGTAGTATATTCCTCAAATGTTCTTTACCTACATGTGTCCCAAATCCCCAAGTTAGTTAGTGACTCCCACTTATTCTGTAAAATGATGGAAGAACCATTCCTTTTGACTCAGAACATGAGATTTACTTCTGGACACTAGGGCTAAGGTTCTCCTGAGTCTTCTATTCCTGATGCAGCTCCTGGGATTTCCTCACCTTCCATTGTGTCCTCGTGCTCCTTTTTTAGCGTGTGCCAGTATGCAACCTAATAAAGTTCCTAGGGAGAAATCAGGTACATGTGAAAAATACTATGCACCAGAAACAAGAGTCACAAGCATTTTTCTTTAATTTTATTACAGACAAAAATTTAGCCTATATAGTTATATATGAAGTAGGAAAAAATTGTTCTTATACAAACAAATTGCTTTAAGTTTTAACAATTTACATTGTAAATGTAAATTTACATCTGTAGTGATAAACCAAGTAGTGCTCTCAGTATGCTGAAACCTCTTGGTTTATCTGGTATCAGTGTAGTCAGCAGAATGCAATGCAAGGTAAGATACACACAAACATACGGAAAAGTACAGAGCAGTTATCTGTGTCAGATGCAGCAGCATAAACAAATTAGAAAGATTCTGAAAGAAACAACAACAAAAATACAACTTAAAAGGCATTTCAACCATGCACAAATATAAGAAACTCAAAATTATTGTTTCAGTCATAACAGTCCTGTACCAGATACACAAAGGAAAAAAATGAGAACATTAAAACAGAACCAGCTTTTCACAGATCTGTACAAATTGCTTCATTAGTTCATCATCAAGGAGGAGAGGTATTCCAGTTTCATCCCCAGCTAGATAAATTCCCTTTTCAATTTCTACGTTCTCCTGCCAGTGGCTTTTTTCTAGCTGTTTAGAATACCTGCTGATTGAATCTAATCCTGCATCCTGGTGCTTAGCTGCATTCCAGATGCTGTAGTTCTTGAATTTGTTCCTCTTGAGTAGAACCTTACATTCCGTACTAAAATTTTCCTTTGTGCAATGAATAGGGTAACTATAAAACTCAGGACAGAATTAATGACAGCATGCAATGATCAGAGATTTCTCTAAAATAGGTAATAAAATCATTCACCAGTATTTGGACCTGTTCAAATCTCTACCTGTGTTTCTTACCCATTCCCCTACCCTGCTGAGAAGTTTTGAGAAAAAAAGTGGGTTAAAGTTATATATGGATGAAGATTGTTTTCCTGCTTTGAATTACATATTTACATGAATTGTGGGCATAAGCCAACATTAACCTAGTCTTTTTAGATCTGCAGGAGCTTTTTTTTAATGACTTTTATTTTATGCAGCTCTTCCTAGAGATAACATTTTCTGATCTTCCATACTTGAAATTCTTGTTGGGTCACATACCAGAAAAATAGTTATGCTTTTACATTTATTTTAAAATCACAATTAAATGCGTTTAACATATTTTTGCTTTAAAATTTATTTGTATATGTACTTTCCTGTAAAGCACATAACATCATATTCCTTCCTCTTTTTTGACAAGAAAGGTATTTTTTTCCACTCATAAAACATTATGTCCCCAGTCATTCATTGCTTATTATAATTTCTACATGCACTTTGTTTTAGAGTGGCCAAACCTTTCCATTAAACAGGCTAAGAGCAATAATCATTCCCAATCCAGAATTACAAAAGAACTTGAGAAGTAATTTTATCTACCCTGTGGTGTCCAGCACTTCTTCCTCCTTTTTCATTAAACAAGAATTATATCTTCCCTTTTTCAGGGAGATGTGTTCAAATCATGCACACTTGCCTTCTCATGGTCTCCCAGATAAAAACTGAAACTTGTACAACAGCGTTTCCCCTCCTTAGCTGACAGAAAGGGCTGTTTGCTGTTAAATGTTTATTTCCATTTGTCAGGCCTTCAATATAGGTGGCATTGGCAGATTTTAATTTAAAACAAATAGACAACAGTCACCTCATCCCTAAGGAATGACTAAAACAAGCTAAAACTAACAAAAGACAAGCAAGTCCAGAGAAGAATTTGCACTATTAGGTTAGTTCAAATCTCATGGCCTTTTACTAGTAATGGAAAAAATCCCTGTTATTAGGCTACAATCAAAAGAGACTGAAGCTGGGAATTTGGATCTTGGAATCAATTCCCAGCATCTCTTCTTTAAAGTAAAACTATACAATGAGAACACTAATTTATTCTGCTGAAGTGTCACCTGGCCTATATTGTATCTTGACTCCAACCACCTGTGCAGAAGGCAACCTGTCAGAAAGGAGCCTAGTTGTAAGTGATTTCTGTACAAGCCAGTGTCACCTGGGCCAGGGAGATACCCCTGGTTCACCTTTGTTTATCAGTAAAGGCAAAGTAATGTGTACTGTTTCCCTGAACCTTAAATCATCCATATTCCCTACCACACTGAAAATATGCTGTAATTGGGTTTTTCTTACATGGTTTGAGGATTGCTCTAATCTGGTTCTTATGGTAGGATATTAATTTGAATTATCTTTGGGTGTTTTACATTATTTATATTGTTTACAGGTTGACCAAACATCCTTACTCCATCGAGTGCTGAGGAATTATACAGGATCTCAGCAAAGTGAGGCATTGGAGGCAAGGTTTGATAGTCACAATATACTCATGTGTCTGGGCTTTTCTTTGGTTTGATTTCTATTTTACTTTGGATATTGCTTTGGATATCGCTCAGTTTTGTCCTATGGATTGATTGCCTATTTTCAGCTGGAATGCATGCAGTAGGCTGCCGTACAACACCTTCAGCTTTAATTGAAAACAAATTAATGTCGTGCTCTGACATTGCTCATTGTTGCATACGGAAGTGCACTAAAAGTACATGACCATTATGTTTTTAATTTGAACCAAAAATGCCTTTTTTAAACAGTTCTTCCAGTTATCCATTCACTGAGCTCTGATTTTCATTGTCAAAACTCAGAAATTACAGTCTGGGTTCTTTATATTGAAAATGCGCTGCTAACAACTTTCAGTTCACAGGGCAAGACGAACTAATTTAAAAAGCTCCATGACCTTCAGCAACTTTCATCAAGTTAAAACTTCCAAAACATTTGTAGTATTTGCATTAGGTTCTCAGCTGCAACTACTCTGCTTTGCATACTGATTCCTGGATGTCCCACACTATTTGCTAATACAGGTATTTCATACATTTCATTCTGTCAGATTAGCCTGAAAAATACACTCCTTGTCTGAACTAAAACACTATGCAGGTATATGCTTTATGTCCTGCTCAGAATGGTCTTAGAGGAATATTTACAATTGTAACACTGTATCTGTCTTGTTTTTATAGTGGATCTGCAAAGAAGGAATAAGGAATTTTGAGGACTTTGGTTCATAGTCGGAGTTGTGTTTGGCCTCTAGATGAAGCTTTAGTTACCACCTTTCTGCACTACTATTTTCCTCAAGAGATTCTTAGTTATTTAATTTTTGCTTCACTGAACTATATAATTGGCTCTAGAAATGTGAAAACCTGATAAAATTCTATTCTACTTCAAGTTCCTTGTTATTCCATTCAACTTTTCCACTCATAAGCCCCACCTATCCAAGAAAACAGATGTCTATTGTCCTGAACTACATTGTGTGGGGAATCATCACACTGAAATAATTTGCATCTTAAATGATGATGGTTCTAACATATTGACAATTTATGTAGTAGTATCCAGACAATAATGACACAGTGTGTGTGGTTTGTTAGAAAAGTGCCTGCTAGTATTTTGTTTCATGGTCTACTAGAAAACATGCACACCCTGCAAATTCAGAAAGAAAGGCAAGGTATGAAGAATGTAGCTTAATTAAACTGCAGCTTAATTACCTAATGTCCTGTGGGAAATACCCAGCAAAGGTTCACATAGTCCATCTCACCATTCGTTCTCTATTTTTTCTCCACCTGTGTGGGTAAGAAAACTGCTTGATTGTTCTACCAGATGTAGAATACCCCAACTTTTTTTAAAGACTGCCTTCCTCTGTGGATTCTCAAGGAATCAAGCCTCTGTAAATAAAGGATAGCAGAACCTGACATCTGCCAAAAAAGGGCACAGACAATTAATTGGTTGTCCTTCCTTCTCAACCACAGCTGGTACTTTGACAGCTCTCCTCTCATGTCAATGAAAAATCCGTCTGCTCCTTTTTCAAAATCCACCTGCTCTCTACTATCAGTCCTAAACACCCAGTGCAACACTTTTTTTGATAGGTAATCTTCCAACCTTCTTTTTTACATTAAAATACTGCTACCTGCTCTTTCATACTTCTTTCTCCAACAGAATCCTACAGTCTCTGTCTATGCCCTTCATCCAAGATGCCATCCAAGAAAATGTCCCATGTAAGTTATAAAATCAATTTACCAATAAATAAACTATTTAAAAGATCAATTCCCTGAAAAATCCCCAAATTCTAATCAATGTACAATTTAGCCTAGAAGATGTCTTGTGATTGAGTTATGTAAGAAGCATAAGCAGTGACAAAACCAAATTGTTCCCATTAGCACTGACCTTCAGGTACTAGAGATCTTGGATCTTGTTGGCCAGAGAAATCTACTATTTGGCTTTCACAATGCATGCTACTAAAAGCTGAAAAGTCTCTACAGTTTTTGTTCTCGGTGATTCAGTAATTCAACTACACGATACTACTTTGAATGCTCACATTCTCCCAAAACTTCTAATACTGTTGAGAAGCAAATGGAAACTGCTTTTCATCTATCTGTTCATCCATAAACCCATGTAAGTCTTTGTTTTGATTTTCTTTGGTTTCTTTTAATTGTTTATATTACTGCATGATAAATTGTATAATAATGATCAACACAGATTAGGCAAAAGATGATGAGTGTAAAGTGTAACCTATAAAGAGCTGAGTCAGAAAAAAGGCAGGGAAAAGCAACCTAGATTGTGTATACATTTCTAAAAAATACGTTTATTAGGCAGGAGAAATCATATTCATGAATTTTCTTCTGCCCATTTTATAACCTCATTATAAACTCTAACATTTGTTTTGCTCTGTGCCCTAAACATCATTCCAGCACTTATAAAAGTTACTTTTATTCATGTTGCATCTCTGTTTAGCTGATATTTTTTCTATAATTGATGTGAAGTTACTAATCTGCAGTTCTAGGATCTCCTTGGAGTTTTCTAAAAGCACTTGCCATTGGCTATGTAAGTTCATTGACTAATTCCTTTAGCGCTCTCTGATGGATTTAATCTGACCCTACAGATTCAAAACATTAATTTGGTCCAGGTATTTTCTCATTTGCTCTTTAACAGTGTTGATGTCTGTTCTCTTATGTTGTTCATCTACTCCCAGCATAATTAATCATTTTACACTAGAGTCCTTTTGAGTGAACTGAAGCAGAGCAAGTACTTACAAATTCTAGTTTTTATTCCCTCCAGTGTATTTCCTTTCTGATAATTAGAGCCTTTACCTTTCCTTTTATCTTCCCTTTTTCTCTGAAGTATCTAAATAATTGTTTTGGCTTCCTTATCTATCACAAAAATATATTACTGCTAAAGTTTTCTTGTCCGCATTGTTTTTTTATAACTTCTTATCCTGACTTTGCTTGCCCTTGCAATAAAATGTTGCAGTTGCAAAAAATTCCCATCTCTGCATGTTGTAGAACTTCTACCTCCAGACAGATTCTTTTTTAATTTGTTTTTAATTTTTTTACTTTGTGGAATATTCACTTAATGTGAACCAAGTGACATATAGAAAAATGTCTAGTGTTACAGAAGAAAATACTGAATGTCCTTGAGCCACTTGCTACTAATGGCTAAGTAGTGCTTCAGGGAATTTCATGAAGTTGGGGGAAAAAAGGCAGTGGACTGAAAGTAATACGGGTACTGACTTTGGCATGGATTTGGAACAATTATGACAAAAAGTTTGAATAGGAAGAAATGAAGGCTTCAGCATCAAAGAATTACTCAGCCCACTACAAACCACACAGTTTTAGGAGAGGCAAAAACTTCATGGTCATGTCATACAAGGGATGCCTAGGACCATTCAATATGGCTAAGTAGCAGTAAAAGAAGCCAAAAATGATAAAGCCTCACATTTTAAAATGTCTGAGCATATATAACAATAGTCCCTGGACTTTCCAAGCTAACAAAAACAAGAACAAGAATAGAGGTTAAAACTGAAGAAGAACTATTAACAGATACAATATATCAGCTCACATGAAAAGTAAAAAGAGGAAGGTATACTTATCTGAATGTGATATTTGGTTAAAATAATGACTGAAGAGGTTGGTTTCCTCTGAATATTTATCTGATTTAAATATTTATTTAGCTTTTGACAGGTGAGATACTCTTTTCCACTCAGCATATATGAAAGTGTTGAGCTGCAACAATAAATGGGCTTTCTAGCCTTTCTTTAAAATAGTGCATGCTTTGATAGAGCAATGAGTAGCTATTACTTTAAACAGTTACCTATCTTAGCTTCCCTTAATTGACACAAGGACAGTAGTGTCAATGAGAAAAACATTTTTTAAAAAATCACTTTACAGGACTCTTTCTAATAAGCAGTAATGCTAAATATGACCTTTGATCTGTTTGCGTGAATCTTTGAGTGTCATAGAAAACAGAGATCCTGAGTCTTTTTTAAAGGAGTATCTGTTGTTTCTGACTCTGATTGACCAGAACACAAGCTGTGCAAGCATTTTTATTTCTACCTCTTATGATTAATCAAGAACATAACTATTTTAATAGGTAACAGATGACATACAGTTGCAAAAACATAATACTGCAGAGAACAAAAAATTCACTAAATTCATGCATTAATATCTCACTTCTCCATATCTGTATAGTAATCTGTAACGGCTCTGGCCCATGGTGATTCTTAGTTTCACAGGTCCAAGTGATCAGGCTTGAAAGCTCTATGAACAAGAAGTGGGAATTGAAACAATCTTGCCATGTTTCTTGGCCAATTCTCTTTTTGGGTGATGCTTGGGTTTTTTATCTTACTGTCCTGTTCCCAAAAAGAAAGGTTCTCCTCTGGTCCTAATACCCTTTACTTTGGTTTTGGTTTTACTAGTCATGTTCTGCCTATTGACACTGCCCTGCACTTGTCTTTTGTCTAGCAACTTCTTCTGTCACTGGAATGCCTGCTATGGGCAGCTGGACACACTTTTTCACATCTCACATAATCTGTAAAATACGTTTATATTGTGCTTGCCTATGCCATCCAGAGTATTACAAAATACTTCTGTATTGTTGACTGTTTCAGTATAGTTCCATTTGAGTACAAAGGCAATTGCTGCTCATTACATACTGCTTAGTTAATTTACAATTTGTAGTTGTTTCAGCCTCTAATTACACTGAAATAATTTGCTTGGTGGCATTTTTTCAGATAGAGTATCTTATTTTTTTTTTCTCTGCTTTAGTTATAAAGCATACAGATGCACTTATTTTCTGCTGCAATGGGATTCTGTACATTAACTTGTTAACTGGGATTCACCCATTTATGACTCTACAGTGGCCACCATTAAAACAAGTGGGCAGAGCTGTCTGAGATGTTATTTTTGGGTTTTTTTTTTCTTTGTGTACTTTATAGCTCATATTGGTTAACTCAGATTAGGGATCAACACTGACAAAAAATTTTCATCTTAGCCCACCAGGACTCTAAAGACTTAGTTTGATAAAACGGTGTCAGAAACAAAGATTACCTTATCTATGCCTCTTCTTCTTTATATTTAGATCAAAATCTAAATTTAATTCTGGGAACTCTTTGTTTTAATCTCATGTGGCACATGTATTGTTTAATGGAAAACATAGCTATCAGACTTACTGTTTTGTCTTTTACAAAACCGTATTTTCTTTGATAAACATACCCCCCTCCCCAAACTGGGTTAAAAAAAAAAAAAAAAATATAAAGAACAGAGATGTAAAATGGGACCACTAGACACATTCTGAACAAAAATTATTTCTGGAATCTAAAAGTTTAGGAATATGGCCTAGTAATACCATAGCATTTTGCAACAGACTCAACTCATGAATTGTACTGGCTGTGAAAGCAGTATCTACTTTTGGATTTGAATTATTATACTCACCTAATGTTATCCTTGGGATATATCTCTTAAAAATTAGATTTTCAGTAATGAATATCATGGGGACATGATATAGATATAAATAGACATAGATATAGATGGAGATAGAGATAGATATGTAACATACCTCCATTAAAATATGCAAGAGAAACACAACACCAGGCATATCGATGTCACTTCTAAATTTCAGAAGTGTTAATAACAAAAACAACCCTGTACTGACAGTGACAGAATTTCAGTAAGTGCCATGACTTTTCCAAGGTTGCCATAAGCCAAATATAAAAAAAAAAAACAAGAACAAATTACAAACCCAAATAGTTAACAGGGGAAATATGCACAGTAAACAACATGGAACATAGTGATATTAAATACAATTTAGGAAAGTGAAAGAGCAGAATTAAAAACTGCTGAGGCATAAAAGGAAAATTTCATATAGCTCCATGAATCAGAAAGACAATAATAATATACAGGTTGTTTTTTCCTCCCAGTATTTAGTTTAAAGACTGTGGCCTTTTTATCAGACTTGGAAGAGTTAGTAGACTGGGAAGCCTAGCTGTTGGAAGCCATGTTGGGTAGACTAATGAAAGATATGACCTTTCCTTTCAAACTCTGTCTTGTTACTATTATCCATTTACCATTCATTCAAAGATAAAATATTTCTTGGCAGAGTTTGCAATTAAGAAGCTTCCAACTCATCCCTTCTCCGTTTTTTCTTGCGCTTGCCAGCCATGCCACAAAAGAATATTTACCTTACAGTAAGTGAGGTAATTTACAGGGTAATTTACAGTAAGTAACATAATTTACAGAGTAAATTTTAAAGGCTCTCTACTTTTGCAAGCTTGAAAATACTGAGTAACTGTTGCGGTACATGTGGCAGTGGCCACTGAAACAGAACATTCAGAGAAATGGTGGGCAGTCCTCTAGAACACAGAGGTCTAATTCTTACCCCTTGGTTACAGCGAGGTCCCATATTCCTAGTGGTTCTTAGTTTGTATGTTCCAAGTTTATTGGCTCAGGAGTCCTCCACCCAGTTTTATGTATGAGTTTATGTATTTCCCTTAATTGTGTGTATTAGTTCTGGAAAGTTCTCCCTTCTTCGATGCCCCATTGGTTGACTCATGTAATCTCCTGCCCTAAGTTATCCTCATTGGATACTCCCCTGTTGGTTCCTCCCCCTTTCTCCTGAATATAAGAACCTTTGACCTTGTCTTTTGCCCTCGGACCTTCCCCCTGCAATGAACCAGCTGGAGCCACGCAAGGGACCCCTCTCTCCTCCTTTGCCTCCGCTGATGCCTCTTCAACATCTCTGTTTGGGGCTCGCTCCTTGTGAAGGAGCCGGCCTTTTCCACTGGCTGCAGCAGAAGCCAAGGACATCTGCAGCTGGATGCTGTGCAGCCTCGGGCGGCCCCAACGGTGTCAAATAACTATATCCATCTGAAACTGCTCTTCCAAGTAAGCAGAAAGATGTCAAAGCAGGTGTAAAGGTTTAAAAAGAGAACGGGACAATCTAATATTAAAGTGCCTGTGGACATTTATGCAGAAATTAAACTGAGTAAACTTACATGTTACTGTAAGAAACTTCTTCTATAGGTGTTAACTCTCTTGTTACTTTTTCATCATTAGTGACAAAACAACTTAATGGAAAATCCAGGTTTTTTCAAGTATAGCACTATATATTTTTTCTTCTGCATGCCTTTGGAACTGTGGAAAGTTCATGCTATAGCTTGTGTTTGCTATAGTTAGGTGTAACATTTTGTCTAGTTTCAATCAGTATTGGCACAAATATGATGGATTGCAAAGAGGATGGACATGCAGCTTTTTTTAAAAGCTGATATCCCTGAGAGGAGTTTGAGGATTTGTTTTTCATGCACACGTGTTGACATCTTTGTATCTTGGTGGTAGGGCTGAATTTGTTACAATGTGAAAATAGTGGCTGTTCCTCTGTGAACTTCTGACCGTAGTAAGTGATCTACACCAATATAGGAAGTAATGATGTAGATCCATGCTGCCCTCAGGAATATACATTGTTTACAAAGCTGCACTGATTGCCTTTCTTGGATTCTGGCTACTTACAAGATGGATCAGGTTTGCTAAATACTTCATTAACCTTGTTTGGTCCTATTACCCCTTAACAACACTAGCCAGCTGTGGACAGATTCTCCTGGCAACAAAACTTAAGCAGGATGACAAAAGGACTTTTACCTTGCAAAATATCTGAGAATACCTAATATTGAAAAAGTAGAGATAGACTTGGCAGTTACCATACTTTTATCACTGATTGCTTCTATTCCAAACTTAATTGGAATTCGTGGGAACTCAAGACAGTCAATCAAGCAGTTGCTCTGCTTTAGCTCTGTCATTTTTCCTTCTCAGTCTTTCATGTCTTGAACATGCTTCTTAAATATTAAATTTAAATTACAAAATAAGCTGTTTAGGCCAATTATCATAATTAATTTTGTATTTGTTAAGATTTTAAGTGTCTAAAACAATGTCATACTTTTTTAGAAAGTACCACAATTTTACATTAAATAATTGTTGCAACATTTTCTTTTCTTTGTCTATTCTATGTATCACATAACATTTAGGATAGAACTATATTTTCTTTGAATTTTATGGTGGTGATTTCATAATGGTGATTTCATAATTGTGATCAGGGTTGTGCTTTAGGATATTAATATTTTCAATTAAGTTATTGCATATTTTAACTTTCTGTGTATTTAATTTCAGTTTTATGTTACACATACCTTTTAACTTAAATAGTTAAACTTTGAAGGTGTTGTTGCATTAAAAGTATGAGTTACACTTTGACACATCTTGTTATTTATTCTACTTTTAAAAGGTCTTACCCTATTAATCCATGAACAGTTACAATGTATGTAAGTATATCAAGTCACTACTTCTGGTGTAAATAATGACACATTGTCACAATAATTCATAAGATCTAAGCTACTAAGGTTGTATTGACTTGTAAATTATCTACCTAATAAATAATAATTATGTCACACAAAACTACAGTTAGTAGTTTCCATATAAGTCATCATAAAAAATTGCTATTTCATCAATTTCCAGATGATAAAAATGAAATAGAGTAACTGAAAAATCATGAGTAGATGATTCACTGGTCACATCATACTCATGTTCAATTTTCTTTCTTAGTACTGATGAGTTCTGCTGCTAACCCTAAGCCCATCTTGTTGTTCGGTGAGGAGTGTCTAGAGAAATGCATCAGTCTTTTTAGCTAATATGTAAGACTGGTAGGTAAGAGCTAGTCTAACTGAAGTCAATAGCAATATTCTTCCCTCTCCATTTTTTATAGTACCTCCTTTACAACAATTAGATGTATTCTGTTCCATGCAGGTTAATAAATGGTGCTATGTTTTTGTAAAACTTGTTTATAACTATATTCTCAAAATTAGAAGTGATAATAGAATATTTTATTATTCTACACTTACCATTTCAGATTTCAGACAAATTGCTGAACCTGTTAGAGCCGTCATGAATCAATTAAACTATGTTGGTTCAAGAAATCCTAATGTTGTAAGTGAACTCCATTCCATGGTTTAAAAGGGGTTCTCAGTGGTACTGGAGATGTTGGTCAGAATAGGCAGTAGAGCATGACATCCTAGTAAACCTGCTAGTAACAGCAACATGTGAGAAATGCCTAGCAAGGCAGTTGTGTCACTGTGGAGAACATTATCAGGAGTTTTTGGATGAGAAAAGAGTGAGGAATAGCTGTCAGAGGAGTGAAATGTGGCTAGCAACAATGTCTAGCAATGGGAAAGCAATTTGCCCTGCAAGACCAGCAGTAGATTTCATTCAGCTTTTTTACATAGAAAGAGCTGCCATTCCCAGACTGTGAATGACATTTTAGTGCAGGGGGGAATGGTATGGCTGGCCTAGCCATTGCTTGACTATATAAGACAATAATTTGTTTTTATTGTAGAAATTAAGTATTACTTGTTCCCTGATGTAGTCACAGCACCAGGCCTGAGGGAGTTCAAGAAGCATTTGGACAACACTCTCTGACACACAGTGTGATTTTTGAGGTATCCTCTGTAGGGCCAGGAGTTGGACTCAATCCTTGCAGGTCCCTTCCAACACAGGGGAGGTATTCTGTGACTGTGATTCTATGATAACACAGTAGGGAACAGTACATGTTAACTACAGGAAGAAGAATGGAGTCCAGCAAAGATTTGAATACCACTTGTAATTTTTATTTGGAAAAATAACCTGATACAGAAGAAGACAGAAAAGAAAGTATATTTTTACTAAAAGTTTGCTACATTAATATCATTGATCTTTGTAATTTAGCAACAGCAGTTTACTGAACGTGCAATATATGAAAAAAACCAGTATTGAAAGCAGCTATGTTAACTCTACAACATTCAGATTTTTATTACATTTTTTTAGCATGATTACATTTATTTTGATAAAAAAAGCTCTAGGGAACCATATATTACTCTGACATGGGAGGACCCAATGAAAACATTCTGCAACAGAAAAACTAGTATAAAACATGGTATCTCATGTCACTTAAATATTGCCTTGTGGAATACCTATGTCTGTATTGAAAGGTTTTCTCACTTATTCCTAGAGGATGAAGGAACTTATATGCATGAAGGTTGATACAACTGTATTAAAATTTCTTCTATTTGTTTGATGTCTTTTATTTTAATGGGATCACAGCCTTATTTATCATTCAGCAGCTGTTTTCTTTCAAGGGATTTTTACTTAAAATACATTTTTTTTAAATATTATAATTTTACTGCTCAATGAACCTTGCAATAACAACATTTTAGCATCTATCCACCATGGCAGATGGCAAACTAATGAGGCCTGCTGTAGTTGCATACTGATATGTTCTGTACGCAACACTTCTGCACTCCAAAGGGAGGTCAAAGAGTAACTTTTATTTATATTCTTTGTTGTATTTGATCGTTGAAAATCATAAGACAGATTATTAGAAAAAACACTTTTTGTGCCTTTTAATTAGATTTGCTAATGTTTACTGCATGTGATCAACCTATAGAGCTCAAAAACAATAGTCCATATTTCAGTGTTCTTTAACTTGCATTTTTTAAAAAAGTAATATCACTATTTCAAAATAATTTTTTTCCTTCTATTTAAAATTCACTTTAAAATAAAAGCTAAGGTATTTTTGTTATGCTCGCATTTGTCATTTAGGAAAACTAATACCTTAGAGTTTTTAGCTTACAAATTTTAAAGAAAAATACATACTTAATATACTACCTCTTCTTTTTTTTTTTTTTTTTTTGTCTTAGGGCACTTTTGTTGCAAACCTCTACCCTTTAGGATTCTGTGTTTTTTCTCCATGAAGATAACAGATAATGTTCGTTAAATCTAGTGGAGGCTAATCTAGTACAGCTACATGTTTAGTGGCTTCATGCAAAACAAGGTGATGAAAAATCATGAGTCTGGTAATAAGTGGAATTGACTTGACCTCAGTCAAAGTGTGCAATATAAATAGTTGATCTGTATTCCTTGATAGAGAGAGGAGAGCAACAGAAATATCACACCAAGGAACTGACTCTTCTAGAAGATTATTTACCTGCTCCATTAAAGAAAATACCTGAATCACTCTTTGGAGTGGTTTTTCTCCTAGAAGAAAACCCTATGTAAATAAACAACATCCTACCTATAAAACCAGATTATGTTGCTGTTTTTTACATCCATTTTAGTAATTTTTTTCCCCTCAGAGGTATGTCCCAAACTACTTGAACCGAGAACAGAGTATATAGTTTTAGACAAAAAGTTTTACATTTACTGTTTCACAAGCTTTTCTAAATCAGTTCCATGATCCTATTAATGATTGAAAGCTATCCATGAGAATCCGAGTAATCTCATTAAATTAGGGTCAAAAGTTAAAATATTGGAAAGTAAATTACTTTCAGGTATATAGCCTGAAATAACATTGCAAGTAATCAAGTAAAGATGATAACAACTTTCCTTCCAAAACGCTGTTCTTCACTGATTGCCAGTGCTGTGCTGTGTGTTTTTGTGTCAATAACATATTACTGAGACAATCATATTTCACAAAAAAGGAGAGTCTTGAAGTAATAAATTTTAAAGCATCTGTAATCTGTATCTGACCTTCATACACACCTCAACTACCACTTTTCAGCTCTTCTGGCAAATTTCTTTTATTTTTGCTTGCTTACAGGAGATAGTTGTAGTCTTAGAGAAATACTGTCACTAACTCTTATCAGTATTCTTACAATATATTGAATAATTTTAATAGTTTTATTATAATTCAAATTTCACTATGGGTTTTCTCCCTGTAAATACTCTAGAGTCTAACACTGCTTCCAGTGTGCTCATTTTACAGACATATAATGTCATGAATTTAATTGCATTTAATTTTGTTTGTATACAATTATAAATAAATTTATTTTGCATTTGCTTTTTGATTTAACACAACTAGAAACATCTTGTCACAGCAGTAGGATTTCAAATATTACCTTAGCCTAAATGCAGAATTTGATAATTATATATGTAGCGTTGTGTCTTTCTTGTTTTTTTGGGTTTTTTTTATAAGCTGTTTTAGTTTTCTTTCATGTGAAGGGTTGTTCTGAAATTTCCTGGCTGAAGTAGCTTATCACATAAGAAAATTAGCGGTTAAACAGCTGAAAAGAAAGTAACAGACTGTTTGTTTGTCCTCATTCTTTCACAGACATAATAATGTGTTGAAAAACCATATTCTCATCTTTACCATTTGCTTCAATCCACTGACCTCAGTAAAAGATAAAGCAAATAGACTTCTTACAGAGCCAAAATTACTGTTATTGCTTACAGTAGCTTTAGACATGTTTTATAAAGATGCAAGTGATTAATTCCCTCATTGAACAAAATTAGATTGCTGAATACTGCTTGTAGTGCACGTTGGCTGGTCTTCAGCCACGTTGTCTTTTTTGTCTGTGCCTGGCTGCATACTCATAGATCTTAGAGCAGAGTTTAAGTGATTGCTTTCTTAAGTGGAACAACACTACATACTAATTATTGCCAGTCTGATTTTCTGTGTTTATCCTACATATTATTTAAGAGATATTTAATATTTCTACTCAGCATGAGGAGTTTTTAAGAATGTCATTAAATACTGCATAATCTACTCATTATCATAGTAATTGGCCATAGAGCACAAATTATAGTCAGAAGATGCTCAGCCAGTGTATTTCTGGAAAAGTCATGCAGGGAATCCACATTAGAGAAGTGTTTGCATTTTTCTAGGAAGACGTGATTTTCTTTTAGCTTGTCTTCTGAAAATATAGTATGAGTAGTAGTTATAAATTGCGATGTCATCTGTATGCTGGCTGTCTGATAGCTATTCATTTAAAAAATTTGCTTTTATATCTCTAGATGGTGCTATATGTACCTCTATTAGTTAAATATAAGAAATTGTAATATAAAATTATAAAAATCATAAATATGACAAAACAACTAGAACCATAAAAATTACTGTGAAAAAAGCTTTTCCTGCACTCAATGTAGGCCATGAGGTATGTTTTACCAGGTGATTCTGCTCACGGGAAAGTTAATCCTGTGCTGTATTAATTAGGAATCACAAACAAGTGCCATAGAAAGACAATCTACATTTTTGTAGTAAATATTGGGCTACTTTCTTATCAGACGTAGACTGGAGAAGTTCTTTTTTCATTCAGCACTACTATATGCAATATTTGTTGTTCTCCCCATAGAGTCATACATATGCATTCCTTTTCCTGTATGCTTGTTTCTAATTGAAAAACAGTTGAAAAAACACATTCATTTGTGCTAAACTGCTGTATTGCCGAGCTCCTTAACAGGTAAGCAATACATGAGGTTTGTAATAACTATAATTTATAATAATTAAAAAAAAAAAAAGTCTGGAAAAGGTTTTGGGTTGTAAGGAGCACTTTTCCAGTGGAATTAGACTGCTATGTAGATCAACAATTTTTGAGTACGTTACAGGTATTCTATATTCCTTATAGGAAGCTTCAGAGACACCACTGCGTATTTCTGTGGGTATCATGTAACCTGAATCCAAAGAAAGTTTATAGATTTATAGGCATATAAATTTGGCTAAAGAAATTAATCAAGAAACATGTTCATGATGAGGGCTACTAATGGCATACTCTTTACTACCACATTAAATTTATAAAGGAAATAAGATAAAGAATGATAAGCGACTGCTCAACAATATAAATATATTTTGTATTTCTATACCTGAATCCATATTATTTTTATCCTTTGTCCAAATAATAAGTGCAGTTGCACAAGGATGGCTCTTGATTGCCCTCTACCTAATAAGGCACCACAGATGGAAGCTACCCAGTCATAGTTCATCCACAGTAGATTCTCTTTGCTGGCAGCTGATTTCAGTTGTGTGGCTGATCTCAGTCCTTTGTCTCCAGTCTTTTAACAAGCATATTTGTAACATCCCTTTACAGGAAAATAAACAGAGCTTGAACACTGTAAGCAGTCCAATATAAGCTTCTGAGAGAGAAGTAGACAAGAACAAATCAAGTGCTCATTTCAACAAGGATTTTAAAAAAACTTTTGATGGCTTAAAATACGAGCCTAAACATCCTGTCCAAGAGTGAAATGAGGAATAATTCAAGAATTAGTGAAAAACCTATTGTCTTCTCCAGATGTGGAGGATTTTTGGGTCCTTTTACAGTCACAAGAGAGAACAGATTTATTTGTAACTTTTCTATCAGACCCATGCCTTAATGAACTCCCCTTCTTTAACTTACAGTGAAATTACCAAGAGAAAAGGAGGAAGTAGCTAGAGACAAATACTGAAGTGACCATATACAACTTAACTAATTGTCACAAGAAAGTACATTGTTTTCCAAGACTGAAACAAATCTTCCCTGAGGTGTCGTGGGAATAGCACATCTTCTGGAAAGAATTGTACATTAACATTTGCATGGCTTTATAGCAATGCATACTGACTTTTTATAAATAATTTTCACAGAAATTTGGTAGTAAAAGAATACTTTGTTTGATGTTCATGAAAGCAAACATGATATTGTGAACATATATAAATGTTCTTTGTCGAAAAGAAAAAAGCCAAAACTTATGATGACAGCTGCATCCCATTCTTGGGATCTCTCCAGACTTCGCAAGATATTTTGGGTGTGAGTACAAAGCAAAATCAATATGTGCACTTTGGCTAAATCCCAGTGAGGCTAAGAAAAATGTCTCTACCATTTAGTCTTTACCTTAACAATTAAGGATGAGACAGGGAAACAGGGAAATCTTTTGTGAATGCCAGACATCGCCAGATTTTGCATTATTTTTTTTTTTTGGAAGTGCTTTTTAATTCTTACTTGGAATGTAAAAAACAGACATTTTCAGCTAATAGTCTGAGGTCATAACTCAAACACTTCTCAACCTGAGATTTTAAGAGCAGGCTGTCACGTGTTTTTAGGATGGACAGCTGAGGAAAATGAGAATGACACTTTTCCAAGTAAGAGGGCATATTCATGAAATTAAGCGTAATCTTTTTTAGGACTCTTCTGACACTTCATTTGCATACTTTAGTAAAATCGAAGAAGAGTAGGATAAAACAAAATCTTCCTTAGCTCGTTATACTGTTCCATAGCATTAGATGTTAACCTGTCCTAATTCCTCTTGTAGCTTCTCCTTGCTGATAGCATCTGTTAACATAAATCCTGTCTGTAAACGAACTGCAGGATTCCTAGCTTGGTCTGCCCCTGTGACTTTTTCTGTGGTAAGCAGAACAATGCATTATGAAAAAAGAGAGAATGTAGAATGTAGGGCCTGATCCAAATAGCTGTTGTTTTTTTTTTTTTTTTTTCTGTTGAGCTCAATGTGCTTTCAAGTCAGCTTCTCTAGAGAATCCCTTGCAAAGCAATCTCTATGAATGTTCGTCTGAATTTTTAAAGAAGTGCACTTAGCATAAATCCAGACTGTTTTGTTTCTTTTTTTGCAACGCACATCAAAAATGCTCTCAGAATTTTTTGCAGTGAAAACAGCTATAATCATGTGTTGGAAAATATTCATTCTTTCTATTTACATGAATAATTAAGTTTTGACTAGGCAAAGAAACATAATGGAGAGAGGAAAAGCAGAAGAATGATTCTACCCTAATTGTTTGGTTGTGCATTCATAGATAAGAAGCCTAATTTTTGCTCAGAAGAATATATGAGTAAATAATACAAAGCAATTTCAGAAAAATAGGTAGTATACACATCTTCAAATCCTTCAAAGCTTCTCCAAAGATGACCTTATCTTTTCAATTAGTAAATTTCTTCTTGTAGAGGAAATACAGCTTTACTATGTCTACAGTAGAATCATGTTGCATATGAAGTTCTTCTATATGCATTTTTTTTTGCCCTAAACATCTGAAAAAGAGGGGCACATTTTGCTTCTCTACCTATATCTTCCAAAATAAATGTGTGTTAGGAGTTCAGTAGTTATTCTATGGAAGTTAATACCAGCTTTTTTAATATCTGTTCAGAACCCTTAGGTCACTAAAGGGCTTTTAGTGCCTTCCTTTGATTTGCCTACATCAGCATGTAAACTGCTGTACATTCAGCTAAAATATGTGGCAGTCGATGGCTTCCCAGAGTGAAGAGTCTAACCTGATGAGACTGCACAGTGGTAAATCAGAGTATAGATAGGTACCTTCTTACAAAGTCTTAGTCACCTAATTTTAATTTCTATTTTAAAAAACACCTACAGCTTTTCCTATAATTTTCTAAAAGCTAGGGTAGTTTCTAGAGTTTACTGGCTTCATTTTATGCTGACATCAGATATCCAAGTCTTTCCAGCTCCACTTGAACTCATGAATTCTAATGGGAACAAGGCAGAAAATTATTAGCGTAAACTGTCTTCGGGGTAAAGGTCTTTTCCACATCCAACAAACACTTAGCTCTTTTGCTTACTAAGTTAATGACTGATAATTGCCCTAGAAGAATCTGTTGAAATAGGTATTCCATGTCCAAGATACATGGTTCTAGCCTGCTTTAAAATATCACGGTCTGCTTCAATTGATTGAATTACATGTTTTTATTGAAACATAACTGTTTAATATCATTTTGTTTCTTTGGGTTTTATTTAAACTTAAACACAGTCATGTGTTTGAAATTACGAGTGCAGAGAATTATTGTTATAGATTATATACCACTTGTCTGACATAATTTTCAAAACCTTGAATTTAAATAAAGTTTTTTCTAAGGTGGAGATTTCAAATAAGTCATATATGCCCTAAAAGCCTCTTTTACTCTTAATTGACTGTAAAGAGACTTATGAAAATATCTAGTGTTGAAGCATCTTTTTTTTTCACATATATCAGAACATCAATGGGTCCAGTCCAACTGCTGGCTGTTGGACTGGCACAATTAAATTCTAAGGAAAGAACAAAATTTCAGAATACCTTTAATAAACAGAAATTTTGAAGTGTTTGTTTGTTGTATCATCTTCAGTGATATTTTCACTCCAATAGTAGTACTAAAAGATAATAGAGTTGGTTTTATTTTCTGTATTTATCTGTGATAGTAGGTTAATATTAATATGCAGATAGAGGAATTGTTGGTTGTTCTTCATGGTATTCACACAGCTTTCACTGACATGAAAGAGTTGTAGGAAGTGAACATACAGAATACTGCCATACCTTCCGTCAACAGTAGTGAGTCTCACTTTTTTTTCCTAATTTATTCACTATTATGAGATCATCTTAGCACCTGTAGGAATTTCTTCTGCAAGAAACAAAATATTCATTGCCAGTGGAAATTTAACTTTTTTTTTAAAGAAAAATATTTTTACAAATATGTTGTGTTACATGAATAAAATTGCATAAATTCCCCATTTTGGGGGGGATAGATGTGGGGCTGGATTTAATATCTGCTTTCACAAATAGTTTTATTTAGTCTGTAAAGATGCTTAAGATAGCCTTACACCAATTCCTGTGTGATTTTTATCTAGGTCAATTTTCATAAAATTATGTGAAAATGCATAATATGTAATATTCATATAATTACTGTTAGAGATAGCAGCTGTAGTCTTCTCTATGGCAGTTTGACAGCAAAACTGTTGTGATGGTGTTTGTATGTTGCAGTAAAAATTGTAACTTTTTTTTGCATAACAACCTGAAACTTAACTTTTCCCATACTAGTGCATATTAGAAACAAGAAATCACAGTATAGTGTTGTGATAGCTTCTTCTGTATTTCTAGTGCTTCCTATTGAGCTAAAGGCAGACTTGCGGATGAAAAATAATGATACGGAAACTGATTTTTTGCATCAGTTTACTGCCATGGAAAATTCAGATTACAACTCTTATCAGTAAAGTCTTTCTGTTTCTGAGAGAAATACCAAATATCCTATATTGGACTGAGTTGCCAAGGCCTTGGTAGGGTGTGGTCTCCAGAGGCTGTTTCTACGAGAAAATGCCAGAAGTTTCCCCACCCCCCCCGCGGTGGACAGAGCAGTTCCAGGCAGCTTTAAGGACCCAACACTGGCCAAAGTTGAGCCCATTAATGGCATTGGTAGCATGTCTGTGATAACTTATCTAAGAAAGGGTAAAAACCACTGCACAGAAGCTGTGACAGAAAAGTGAGTAAATTCAAGAGAAGCAGCCGTGCACACACCCAGCTCCATAAAACCCAGGAAGAGGAGGTGCTCCGGGCACCAGAACTGAGATTCCCCTACAGCCTATGATGAAGACCACAGAGACATAGGTTGTCTTCCTGTGGCTCAAGGAGATCCACGGCAGGTGGACCCACCTAAAGTCATACAAACAAAATTATTGTAGCCCATGCCACTTAAAAATATGCAGATTTTATTCCTTCGAAGTGAACCTTTCTCCACAGAGCCAAGAAAGGAACCATGTTTTTACACCTTTTTTGTCTTCCATTTTTGCATGGATGCTGATATAAATAAGGCTGAACAAGACCCCATGTGCACAACTAACATATTTTTAGTCATAAACCCTGATATCTCAAACTCATTTCACTTTTCCTGTACATTCACAAAGTAGACAGTCAAAATTCATTGTTTAGATATATGAGCAGAATTTATGAATTATCAGACTCCTGCACAATATATTTTAAGGTCATCATATTTACCTAATTATTACTCTATCATATTATGCACTGGCTGAGGAGACTGTAAACACAGTCTTTCTGATCCAAATATTGTTAGATCAAATTAATTTCTTATTAGGGTGGCAATGTCATAACTGTAAACAGAATTCATGTCACTGCAGTTTCCTAAGAAAAAATTACTAGACAAAAGCGAGTTGACTCTTTTCTTACTGCTGCTTCTCAATTAGAGGTGTTGTTTAGGTGAGCTTGTTGTTTCTTTTCTCAGCATCTGGACCTATGCCAGAAGTTCATAGGGATATAATTAAGGTCTTCACATGCCAAAGAGTGAATGAAAAACTCATGAAACATTACCAAGTAGTGTTTAGGGGCTAAGCTTTAACAAAAGTCCTGCCAGGAATTGAGGAACTGATGCAAAATTTGAAAGTGGTAAATACCTTTGGGATATTTTGAGAGAACCAGACAGATGCTCAGGAAACTGAAAAAATACAAGCACAGTAATTAGTTCTTATTCCTGAAGAGAAGTTGAATTTGGGAACAATTCAAAGTGAGGGGCAAAGGAGCATAGAGTATATCTTATTCTTCAAAATATACTTGCAAGAAAGCTCAGCTGTCATGCCACATTAAACAAGTTTTTATTATGTGCAGGAAACTGAGTGTACTAAGCCATTACGTGTACTAACAACTTCTGCTGTACACATCACAAGAACAGCCCATCAGAATGCACATAGGTTACATCTGGGGTTTTATATACACTATATGCCACTATTTTCCCTGTTACAATATTCCATGAATGTAAAATTTCATGTAACCATTTAGGTTATGGCACAACACTTGGAAAAAAAAAATGTAGTGAAAGCATAGTTTTGGTGGGTGACACGTACAGCCATTTTTGTTAATAGCATAAAAAAATCTTTACACTCTGAGATTTCCTGTTCATTCATCAGACTTCTTCAATTGTTACAATATGATCAAGAGGGGATGGAGTTGCACTTCATAAAGTATTAGTGAACTTCATGAGGAATGAAGTCCAGTGATTGAAGCAGGTATTCTGGCTTAGATTTCACTGTTGGATGGTGAAATAGTATGGAGAAATAAACCATCTGAAAAATGTAATTTTGTGGAAAATAAATACTGGAAGGTCATCCTGTTCCTTATATATAGTTGCCCACTCGTAAATAAAGTTGAGCAGGATTACTGAAACTTTGAGGATGGAAGACAACTCTGTAGATCACCTAGTCCAACACCTTTCCTCAACGCAGGATAATCTAAAGTCGGTGGTTTGTCTGTGTCCAGCTGGGTTTTGCATATCTCCAGGAATGTAGACTCCACAACTTCTCCAAGGAACCTGTTCCTGTATGTTATCAGCTTTGCAGATTTTTTTTAGTTTCATATAAATGGAATTTCCTGTACTTCCATTTGTACACATTGCCTTTGTCTTTTCAACAAGTACCACTCAAGTGAGCTGGATTTCCTCATCTTTATTACTAACCATCACGTATTTATAGAATCTGATAAGATATCCCTTGGATATCTTCCCAAGACTGAATAGATCAAATTTTCTCAGCCTTTCCTTGTATGTCACACGCTCCAAAACCTTAATCATATTTGTGGCCTGCATTAACTTATTCTGTAAGTCCATGTCTCTTTTGTACTGGGAAGCCCAGAGCTGCACCCAGCAATCCAGATGTGTCTCACCAGTGCTGAGCATAGAGGAGGGATCACGTCCCTTGAGGTGCTGGCAGCATTTTTGCTGATGCAGCTGCTTGTCTTCTGTGATACAAGACCAAATAGGTGGTTTTGGAACCCTGGGTTTAGATAATTCCAGTCTTTCAGTTCTGACAGACAATGAACTTCAAAACCTCACTACATTTTACCTGAAGCCTTGGGAAAAAAAAACCCAGGTTGTGGGATAACACTGAGATTGTTGCTTTGTAATTATAGTTATGTCACTGGGTAAAATATATAGAAATGTAGAAATTTAGGTTTATGGAATATGGTAACACAGATGTATGTAATGATACGGAGGATTTTGGGTGTGGGTTTTTACGTCTTCTTTCTTATTCACAAACCTAGACTTTCTGGTATTCATTCAAAAAACCCACAATACGAGACATGAATAGTTAGGTATTGGGCTGTAAGTGAAAACATACTATTTGGCAATTCTTAATTGGTTAAATTAGGCTTTAAATAACCTTGGAAGTAGCACTCAGTAGCCATTTTCCACCCTGGCATCAAAGGAGCACATTCTGTACAGCTGTGCTATAGATCAGAAATAATAAACAATGAATTAGAACAAGAATCCTGGTGTGTACTGCATCTTAATCCAAACTCTGAGTAAAAGAACTCCAGAGTCCAAGAGAAAACAAAAAGTTAGAGATTTTTTACAAGGTGGTTCATGTTAAATTCAGTGAATGTGGTTCAAGAGAGCACATGTGCATGGCAGCATTTCTGATTAGGTGCAGAATGTCACGTCATCAAATCATAAAATGGCCTGGGATCTTGAAAGATCATCTGGTCAATCTTTTGTGGGAAGGATAGCCTTGACGAGATTATCTACCTGCCTGTCTAATGGCATTTTGACAACATCCAGCGATTTCCCTTTGTTGAACTTGATAATACTATTCTTTGGCCATTTCTTCAGTTTGTCAAGATCCCTCTAAATGGCAGAACATTCATCTGATTAGTCATTAACTCCTGGTGTTGTATTGTCTGCAAATTTTCTGAGGCTGCACTTTTCTCAGTCACTGAGGTCATTTCATGAAGCTTGGAGCTTCATCCATTCATTTGGAGCCAGTATTGACCTCCAGAGGGTATGCTGCTGGTGGTCAGCCTCCAGCTGAACTTCATGGCGCTCCTTACAATTCTTGCAAGTCTGGAATTTCAACCAGTTTTAAGTCCACCTTATTGACCACTTATCTGGCCCATACTTTGCCCTCAGTGGTAGATCCTCTTCTCTGCTGGTGTCATAGTCACACTTTTTTTCTTTTTTTTCCTAGAATTGTAATATAGAAACAACAGAATTGAAACCAAGAAACTGTTCAGAGTTTGCTGACACAGAAGGCACTAAAATTCGTTGGACTGAACAAAAGCATGTTTATTTTCCATAAACAAGAAAATATGCTTTCACCTCTTTTTTTCCTATGCTCAACTGCCCAGAATTTTGTGCTCTGCTAAGATCCAGAAATTATATGGTGTAGCACTAACTGTCTCTGGGGTATAAAGTCTGTTAGATGCAAAGCATCTTCAATATTCGTGGACAGAATATTGAATCAAACCCTCATGAATTCACCTGTAGCACCTGTCCTTTTAATATTTTTTGAAAATATGGAGGTAGTCACTTCTGAGTTTATACATAATCTACTTATTACAACCACCCTGTAAATAGTCTACTGACTGGAACACTTGGAGAGCTTACGTTCAGTGCTTAAGAAGATACAGATTCAAATTTTCTACTCTCTATTCTCTAGGTAAAGGTTTGCTAATATATCCTTCATAGGCATCTTAAAAAGATTAATTCTGTGTTCTCCCTGATGGGAGAGCTTCAGCAGGATATATTAAAAGTGCCTTCATCCCAACTCTTAGTCAGGAATTACTCTAGACCAGAATGCAGAAGTGAGAGTACACTGTATGTGTTGGATGTGAGCCTTACCTGGATCCAGAAATGGAGCATCACCTCCAGCCACATACGTTTTAAAATAAATTGCAATTACTGACTGTTTCTTAAAAAAAAATAATAAGAAGAAACAAACAACCAGAAGAAGCAGAACGTGAGGTTTTCTGCTTGAATGTACATATTTTCTATAAATTCAGAAACTCTTGTTTTGGACATGTGGAATTTTAAACGTATCCAAATCCTTACTATTTTCTACCTGATGAAATGTGTGTGCAGCATCACTTCAGCTGCTGTGGAGTAGTAACATTGCCTTGGTAATCAAGTTTGACAAAAATAAGTTAAAAATATGAAAGTAAGATACTATCTGCTTAATATCATATCAGTATTGTATCATTACTTCTTGTTTTATTTTATTGGATTTTTGGATTTTATTGGATTATAACTAAATATAAAATACATTTTTTTAATAGAAGACATTTTTTATTCCAGGGTTACATCAAAAATAAATTTTAACTCTAGCTTAAAAGACAATCGCTTTCACCCAAATGAACAGCATTAAAGAATGATACAATGATACAGGCTCGTTCTCAACAGTACTGATAAATAGCCCAGTGAGGTCCAATATTGTAACAGAGTAGGGAAAAATAATGAGGTCTAATACACACTAACTGTGTATTCATTAAAAAAGTATAATTTTTATAAAATTTTAAAACTGAGTTCAAAAAATGTAAATAATTTCCCTGCCATATAATTCCTGTTTGCCTTTCACAGAGCAGTGGATCCAGATTGTTAAAAAAAAAAAAGGGGGTTTTATATTTTTTTTTCTTTCCTTAGGAAACTTAATAGATAATTGATAGAAACATAGAACATGTGGGTTAGAAGGGACCTTTAAGTGCATCTACTTTCACCCCTCCTGCCGTGGGCAGGGACCTCTTTCATCAGACCAGGTTGGTCAAAGCCCTATCCAATATTGCCTTGAACACTTCTCCAGGGATGGGATACCCACAGCTTCTCTGGCAACCTGGTCCAGTGTTTAACCACCCTCACAGTAAAGAATTTCTTCCTTACATCTGATATAAACATACTCTCCTTTAGCTTAAAGCCTTTCCTCCTTATCCTGTCACTACATGCCCTGGTAAAAAGTCCCTCTCCAGTTTTCCTCTAGGTCTGTTTAGGAACTGGAAAGCTGCTATAAAGTCTCTCCAAAGCCTTTTCTTCTCCAGTCTGAGCAGCCCCAGCTCTCTCAGCCTGTCTTCATAGGAGAGGTATTCCAGCCCTCTGTTCATTTTCATTGCCCTCCTCGGGACCCACTCCAAGATGTCCATGTCCTTCATATGTTGGAAGCTCCAAAGATGGATGTGATACTCCAGTTGGTGTCTCCCTGAGCAGAATACTGGGGATGAATCACCTTCCTTGACCTGAGTGTCACCTTTCTTTTGATGCAGCCCAGGACTCAAGTGGCTTTCTGGGCTGCAGGCACACATTGCTGCCTCATGTCCAACTCTTCATCCACCAGTATTCCCAAGTGCTCTTTGCCAGGGTTGCTCTCAATCCATTTATCTCTCAGTTTTTATTGAAATGGGGGATTTCCCTGATGCAGGTCTAGGAGCTTGCACTTGGCCTTTTTGAACTTCATGTTCCCATGGGCCCACCTCTCACGCCTGTCAAGGTCCCTCTGGATGGAATACCTTCCCTCCAGCACATCAACTGAAGCATACACCTTAGTGTTGTCAGGAAAATTGCTGAGGGTGTGCTTGATCCCACTGTTCATGTCACTGACAATGGTATAAAACACAACTGGTTCCGATAAAACCCTTGAAAAATGCCTCACTGGTCTCCACTTGGGCATCATGCCATTGACCATAAGTCTTTGAGTGTTATCATCCTTATCCACTGAGAGATCCATCTATACATGAAAGAGAAGAAATTTCCTTGACACTTAGTGTTTGATTTGTCTGTCCTTA